>JAQBSW010000085.1:0-308653 GCA_029291075.1 Eudiplozoon nipponicum
TTTACAAATGTTATACTCGAATTATAACTTAATTTTTTTTGTAATTTTGATGAAGAATCTATCACTGTTTACAGCTGATCTTTCTGATGCTGATAAATTGTACAGTACAACTAATTGCACAATATATATGTGATGTGATATCTTTTTATATTGTACATTTTCTAATTTTATTATTTGATGGAACATGTGTGGTTTGAATCCAAATAAAGATATTCTATTCTATTCTATTCTATATATAAAATATATGTCAATATGATTAAAAACATTAAACATTAAAAACATTAATAATAATAATACATTTATTTGGCATCAAAGGCCAACTGGCCCAACCATTGAAATAGCAAATCAAGGGTAGGATATGTGGAGGTGAGTGGAATTGTGACTAGCAAAGTATTTAATAGCAGGGGGAGGGGTTGGTGAGGGGAAAAGTTATTATTAACTTCAAGATAGTTCAATCTGGTGAAAAATAAATATAAACGAAGTTCCATTTGACTAGACAAGATCAATTGGAGATAGTCCGTGAAGTATCAGTTCTTCAAGGTGAATGTGAGATCGAAAACAAAGATGAAGATGAAAAGATGGCGGCCCGGAGGTAGATGTCGACCGATGGAATCCATTGTCGTGACGATTGAATTGATGGAGCAAAGCATGGACATGGATGGAATCAGCAGGATAAAGGCGAGCGAGTCTTGCAGGGATCGCAGGCATCCGTTGAACGTGATTGTGATTGAAGGAAGACGAGGGGGAGTCGATGTCCGAAGCAAACCGTTGGTGGATTGGTAGGGCTGTTGAGTTTCCGGGCTTCCGTTGAAACAAGAAAGAATAGAATTGGATGAGCAAAACATAGTAAAGTATCCACAACGTGGATATGATGGGGTCAGGAATGGGCTGAGAAGTGGTATCAGTGTGTCGAGAATGAAAGATTAAAACCAGAGAGTTAAAGTGGAAAATAAGCTGACTGCCTGAGAGATTTCGCCCTCCGAAGTCAGTAGAGAGAATAGCCTGGAGTGAAGTAAATGTTATGGATTGAGAAGGAACCAGTTTCGTTTGCAATCGGTCGTATCACAAAGAAGTTTGTTGGAGAAGTACTGATGGGCTGCCTTTTTGAATTCGTGCTGGGGTAGGAGCTTTATGTCTGTGGGAAGAGCGTTGAAGACATTTGTGGCTTTGGAGAAGAGATATATTTTTTTTAATATGGTGGGGGTATGGTTGGCTTGGATAGAAGAGTTACTAGAACGTGTGGCATAGTGGTGACTGGGGTGGACAAGGTTGGAGATTGGTAAGCAGGTTGTGATCTTGTGGATAAAAGAAATGACGCGAAGGTGACGGGTGAACCAAAGCGGAAGAAGGTTTTCCAGAAGAAGGCGTTCCCTATAGTTTTGGCATTTCGGGAAGACTCGTTTTAGAAATCTGGAGGATATCTGTTCAATAGTATAGGAGGAGGCGAGGGTGAGAGGACAGTAGAATTTGCTAGCGTAGGAAATGAGGGGCAGAACGTAGACCTTGAATAACGTGAGTTGGAGAGTGGGATTGTTAGTCTTAAAACAGATCAGACGAGCCAATTTGAAGAGTTTGGAAGTAGTGTGTGTAAGGTGTAGGGAGAAGTCTAGGGATTTTGAGAAGTGAATGCCAAGATGTTTGGCCGAATCTATTATTTCTATATCAAGGGGGTAGTTGGCAACCTCAATAGAGCAGAACGGATCAGAGGAGAGTTTCATTATGCGAGTTTTGGTGGGATTTAGTTTGAGGCCAATTCTGCTGAGTGGAGCGAGGATAGGAGCTCCTATATATGGAATAAGGAGGGGTTGGATGTTTTGGAGTTGCTGAATACGATAACCATGTCATCCGCATATTTGAACAATTTGAAAAGGTTGTCATCAACCTGTATGTGCGCGAGCGTAAGGTTGAAGAGAATGGGACCAAGTACGGAGCCCTGGGGAACACCGGTTCGGATATGGGCTGGCCTCGAGTGACTACTGCCAACTTTTACTGTCGCATATCGGTTTCGGAGATAGTAAATAATAAGATTGAGAACGTTGCCGCAGATACCGCTTCTCAGTAAGGCGGATTCGATTGCTGAAAATGACAGCGAGTCAAAAGACTTGGAAATATCCAGGAATAGGAGGGTGCACTGAAGCCCTTTAGAGAAGGAGGAGTAGCAATAATCGAGAACACTAACTAAGTTGGTGGAAGAAGAGCGGCCATTCAAAAAGCCATGTTGATCATCGAAGTGATAGAAGTTTACATGAGACTTAATGGATGGGTAGATTAGGTTGTATACGATCCTGTCAACGATTTTGGTGAAGGAAGGGGCGATAGTAATGGGGCGGAGATCTTTAAATGATGAGATCGAAGAAATGCCATTTTAAGGGACAGGAGAGATCGTCGAATTGAGCCAGTCCGGGGGAAGATAGGTGGTTTCGAGACAATGATTAATAACATCTGCAATCAGAGAGAAGACGTTCCAGCCTAGAAGGGCAATCATACTGACCGAGACACCATATTTATCAAATTGGTGTTTAGATTTAATGTCTTTAATTGCTTGGGCGACGGAAACCGGAGAGACATGGAACCAGCGTAGGTTCTCGGTGTCTCCGTTGTCTAACATCTCAACAGGCGGAGTGGGATTGGAAAAGGAGTCGAGAAGGTGAGTCAGATAATCATTGGCGAAGCAGGGGTCGCCTGACTGAGAGAAGTTGATAAACGAGGTTTTAGGCTTTTGCAGCAATTGGTGTTTGATGATAGCGAACTTTTCCCGGGGGTTAGGAGCTGAGCGGATGCGTTTTTCGATATGGAGCGCTTGTTTGTTGATAGCCTGTTTAATGAGCCCATCGATGAGTCTCAGAGCGAGAGCGCGGGCAAGTGACGATGTGCGTAGACGAGAGTTGCGTGCAAGGTTGTCACGTACCTTAAACAGAGCGTTCAACTTATTTGTCGAGTATACGTGTTGAATAGAGGTGGCGGAGTTATAGTGGGAGGATAGGATGTTATGGACTTCGGAAAAGCATGAGGATTATTGTTTGGGAGAAAAAGGTCCCTTCAGTTAACAGTGTCACAGTGTCGGCGGAACTCTTCCCAGTTGGTGAATCGTCTGAAAGATTGGGTGTCTTCTCGAGGGGTGAAGGATAAGAGAGGTAAAAGGAAGGACACCTGACAGTGATCAAGATTAGGGAAGATCTCCCGAGAGCAAATATCGGTCACCACGTTATTGGAGAGTACACAATCCAGTTGGTTGTTCCCTCGGGTAGGAAAATGCACGAATTGGTATAGCAGGTTATCCGCAAAGAGTCGAAGCAGTGGGTGACTTTCGGAAGCTAGATTATGCCAGTTAGTCATGGGGAGGTTGAGATCACCCACAACGACGTACCGATCAGAGTGTAAAGAGAAAAAAGTAGATAGAAGTTGGGCCCCGCGGGTGTCGTCGATGAGTGAGATATTAGGGGGTCTGTAGACAACACAGGTAGATATGCTTTGGTTAAGGATTTGTAGCTGAAACGAGAAAAATTCCAATCCTTGAGAGTTCGATGTCGACAAGCGTTTGGGCATAAGAAGGGTTCGGACATAGGCAGCTAGTCCGCCCCCACAACCGACAGTTCTGTCGCTACGAAGGAACGTGTATCCATGAATGAGGAAAAGATCATCACAGTGGATGGAAGGGGACAGCCAAGTCTCAACAAGAACGCGTATGTCTATCTCGTTAGAGGATAGAAAAGCTCGTAGTTGATTGATTTTAGGCGTAAGTGACCTGCAGTTGATGAGAATTGCTGAGAGTGCTCTGGGAGAGGGATGGTTAGATCGGGGAGGAGAAGCGTGCGGGGGCTTTCCGCTGGCGGGCGGGGCGATATCTAGGGCTGATGAGGGTGACAGACCGCTCGTTGACAAGGATAGAGTGGTCAGTGTCGATTTGGATTTCTGTTGTCCCGCGTTTATCAGGTGGGTGAGGCAGTTGTAGGGTTTGAAAGCAAAAGGGGGGCGAGATATCTGGGCTCGAGGGGGCACTCGGAAGCTGTGTTGAGGGGCGAGCAGGGACAGAGAAAGATCAGGGGCTGGGACGCAACAGTCCAGGGTGGGGTCGATGATGGATGCAATAGGGGGAGACGAAGTTGATGGGGCTGGGTCAAAGTCTTGTTTGGTCTTAGTAGACTTACGTTTTTTTTTCGGTTTCTGGGTCATAGCATCCGTCACAAAGGTAACTTGTCGAGGTGATGTGGACCTGGCGGTCGAGCTTTGGGGGAGAAGGTGCGTTATTAGAAGGCTTAGCGCGGCGTGGTCGGCCACGACGACGTGGTAAAACTGGAGATTGTGTGGGGGGACTGGTTGCGGAGTAAGGGCTAAAAGTGAGAGGAAGGCCTTCAAATCGGGAAGGTATCAGTAGGGGTGGACAGGAGGATGGTGCATCGCCAAGGATTCCGCCGTGAACTGAGCGGCTTTTTTTTGGGTTGCTCCAGCCCGGAAAGGCGTGATGAGCTGGAGGAGGGGGGTTGGTGTCCGGTTTATGGGTTTGGGCTTTCTCTAAAGTCCTCTGTAGCAGCGTGTAGTCTCGTTTATGTTTGACTTTCCCGGATGTTAAGATTGGCGAGTGTAGTTTGAGATGACGAACCTCACCGTCAGACAGTCTGTGCGAGGAGAGAATAAAGGCTTCACCCTTTACCGAGAATTTCTCTTTAAGGTGGCTAAAGTTGTCCCCTATTTGAGTGATGAGATCTGAGGCCAGATCGTCCTTTGAGAGTGGGGAGCGCGGAGACCAAAAAAGAGGTTTTGCTTGTTGTGATTTCGCAGGGCAACTTCCCTGGCTACCCCATTCAGAAACGCATCCGCTTGACGCAACAAATGGGGCTAACCGGAGGAGACTGAAAGGTTGCCGGTCAGTGCTCCAAGTAATCCTGTTATGTCCGCCATTTGCTGTTGAAAGTCGGAAATATTGGAGATAAGCTTTTGGGTGAGGAACGGGGAGATGGGGGCTGGCGACGAACGTTGGTTCATGGTGGAGTTAGATAGAAGAGCAGAAGTAATGTAGATTACGATAAAAGAGAGGAAAAGAATGAGTATTGATGAGCGAAAAAGAATAGGTATTAAAATACAGAAATAAACGGGAAAATCGGGTGAGCTAGGAATAGATCCTTGAAGGTAAATTCCAAAAAAAATATGTAGGTAGATTCCTGGTGTATCCTAGAGATGAAATCAGACAAGAAATCCCGAGAATCTGAAAATAAAAACAAAATAAAACCTGATATCCTTCGAAATTAGAGAAAAATGTTGAAAACCACAAGCACGCTCTCTCCGGTCGTATGTATAAAAACATATATATATATATAAATATAAGCAACAGTGTGAGTTAAATGTCTTATATATATATATATATATATATATATATATATATATATATATATATATATATATATATTACCATCTTAAATAAATATATAATTTTAATGGCAATGTATAAAATGATTAATGTCCGTATATATATATATATATATATATATATATATATATATATATATAATGTATATAGAATAAACCTATCAATCTACCGATAGGCCTATCTATATATCCGTCTATCTATCACATTTTGAGTTCCTCTTAAAAGGATACATGGTAGCTGTTAACCATGAATATCTTCTCTAGGACTAACGTATTATTCATTTATTAAGATATTCCTACCTTACATAAATATATAAAATATAAGCAACAGTGTAAGTCAAATGTGTCTTATCTAATGTCCTATCTACTAACCCTTGCTAAATCGGTATACCCTCTTCTGGAACATTTTTATTGAGAAAAATAAGTATATAGGAAATTGATATTTGTACAGATCATTCGCAACCAGTTTTCTATAAGCGAGGTTTTTTACTTAGGTCCCCACTTAATTCATGTTCCGCAGCCTCACGTTTTCTGACCATAGAAAATGCTTCATTAAATATTGGGCCCAATGATTTTCCTACCGATGTTACATTCATTACACCTTTTCCTGATTTTATTTCAATTGACTCTCTAATTAGTCTAATTAATCTGTTGCGGTTGCATAACGCGATGCGTTTACATCCTTCCCAGTCTATTTCATGACCCGTTTCCTTCGAATGCCTAGCTAGGTCTGATCTTTTTAATGTGTACATATTTGCAGGCTGTCTTATGTTCACCTCTACGAACCTTTATAGGTCGCATGGTTTCGCCTATATACCTGAGATTACATTCTTTGCAAGGTATCGCATATACTCCTGATGTCTCGAGGGGTTCTACTCTTTCTTTTTGGTTAGGTAGTTTATTGCCTATAGTAAGCGATTGTCTTAAAACTGTTTTAATATTGTATTTAGCTGCTATTCTTCTAATTTTCCTACTCAATTTTGAATAAGGTAATACCATAATTTTGTGCTTATCCGGTTCCGTTTCCTTCGTTACATTGTTTATTATATTATTGTTAAATCTCTGTTACATCTCATCTATTAATCTATCTATTATACTTGACGGATAGCTATTTAGTTTGAATATTTCTTTTAATCTCCTCATTTCCTTATCTCTATTTTCTATATCCACTATTCTAAGACTTCTTAATATCATGGATTTAAGAATGCCTATTTTCATTCCATATGGGTGATTTGATAAGAAATTAAGAAGAAGTCCTGAATAAGTCTCTTTTCTAAAAATATCTCTTTCCAATCTGGAACCATTCCGTTTTATTTTCACATCCAAAAAGGGTAATTCATCATTATTCTCTTTTTCCAATGTAAACTTTAATTCGCCTAATTGGTTGGCTAATTCGAGGAATTTATTTAACTCATTATCACCATGATTCCAAATTATAAACATATCATCCAGGAATCTTACATATAAGTTTGGCTTAAGAGGAGATTTTAACAACAGATTTTTTTCAAAATAGTGCATAAAAATATTAGCAACCGTGACTGATAGTGGTTGTCCCGTAGGGACACCTTTAACTTGTTTATAAAATTCATTTCTGAACCTAAAGTAGGTGGAGGACATACAAATATTTAAGATTTCCATAATACTACTTAACATCATTTTACTACCTTCTATTAACTCTGGGAACTCTGTTAAACAACGCTTCACACTTTCTAATGCTGTTTGTACAGGGACATTAGTATACATCGATACAACGTCCAGGCTAGCCATTCTATCATTATCATTCAAATTATATCTACTAATAATGTCAATAAAATTATATGTATTCTTTAAAGTATAATCTAAGAAATAAGTATATTTTCTAATTCTGTTGCATAGAAATTTCGACAATCTATACGTTGGTGAGTTTTGTACATTAACGATTAATCTAAGTGGATTCCCCTGTTTATCAATCTTCACTAGACCATAAACTCTCGGAGGGACTGTGTCACGTTGTATTAATGAATTCCCAAGTCCTGGTTCTAATTCCTTCGACTCAATAATTCTATTAATTATAGTCTTAACTTGTCTTTGTAACTTATCAGATGGATATTTATTCATTTTATTATAAACCTTGAAATTATTTAATTGTTCATACACTTTCAATTCATAATCTGACCGGTTCATAAGTACCGTTGCACCACCTTTATCTGCCTTAAGGCATATTACTTTATTGGATAATAATTCTGCCCTTAAGCGTTTTAGATCATAACTCTGCTTGCATCTCACCTCTTTGTGCTCTAACACCCCTTTGGACACATCCAATTCAAACCTAGTCTTATCTTTGTCAGGGAGAAACTGGGCAATCTTAACTGTTTCTGTAATTATCTCATTCCTAGGTACGTAATCAATAGGGATCGCAGTATTAAGTCCAAGATTAAAAATTCGTTTTTGATCTTCCTTGAGATCAATTTTGGTAAATTAACTAAACGTTTGGACATGACCTCTTCAATTCTCGTATTTCTCAAATGGCAATTAATTCCCAATTTTGCTAGTTTTTTTTCATGCCTTTGTCTAATTTTTTTAAAATTTCATTATCCCTCGTTTTGTCTGTGAAATCTTCAATATGTTTGAAATCCAACATACGTAATCTCGCCAGTAATATGGATCTTATTTTTGTCTTCTCTCTAATCAGTTCAAATTTACGTTTGTTTATTTTATTAATCGATATTTTTATTAAATGTAAACAAAGCTCATGCTTAAGAGTATTTCCTACAGTTATAACATATAACTAAAGGTTCGATACTGTCTCTCTCCCCTACAATATTCTGCATACGAGATGAGATTATGTATACGTGAGGTAATGATTCGTCTGCTAATTATAATAGTTATATACTGAGTTTAGTTACTGAGACAAATTCTATGATTAAAACTAGTGTTGAGTCAAATATATATAAATAGAATAGTTTTGGAACGAGGTTTCCACATTTGCTTAAATCTGCTATTGTTGTACTGTGTTGCATGAGGATGGTGCTGGAAAGTAGGCACCGAAACGTCGCCAGTAAACAAAGATGTGATAGAACCGCATTTCCAGTTGAACGAAGAACAAGTCAACCCGATCAAACACAAAACAAAATTGGAAATTGTGATCAATCGGATCTTTCTGTAACTGCCCGTGTACAGCTATTACCCGCGTACGCAAAACGCGGCATTGGAATTAGTAAAACTGACACACCGCAAAATATTAACTGCAAAATATGCTTACTGAAGTCGGTGTAGCGCCTTGCATAATATTGAAGTATTTTGGTTGTCTGAGCAAATCGGTTAAGGACCGCGATACTTTGGTTGTAGTGGTGCAACAGTATTTTCGTTGCAAACGAGTAATCTCTTGCAGCTGTGGAGCTGTGGGTGAACGAAAACTGGACGAGGCGTATGTCTCGGCTGTTGTTCAGACATATTAACGAGATGAAGCCGAAGGCGGGTGGCTTCGTCTTGTGGGTCATCTTTTGCTAGTAGTAGACGCTGGAGCTGACTAGGCAGGCGTAGATCCATGCCATACAAGAGTTGTGACCCAGAGGTTTGAAATTGATTCACGAGTACGGAACGCATGGTAATCATAACTAAAGGTAGTGCATCGACCTAGTTGCCATTAATGGACGAGGATGCTAAACCAGTTTTGAGTTCTGTATGCATTCGCTCTAACAAACCGTTAGCTTGGTGATGATAGGCAGTTGCCTGGCATCAGGTGCATCCCATGTACCGCATGGTGGATTTGAAACGACCAGATGAGAAGCAAGTGCCTCTATCTGTGATGACCTCATTGGGAACACCATAATTGGATATCCATGCAGAGATAAAACCGTTAGTTACTTCGTCTGCCGAAATGGTGCCAAGAGGCAATGCCGCAGGCCACCGTGTAAATCTATCAATCCTAGTTAGAAGGTAGCTGAAACCTTGAACCTTTGTCAGATGAACTATGTCGATGTGGACGATGGCTAGGCGAGAAGTAGTTCGAAAATGTTGTAACTTAGAACAAGCGTGCGGTGTGATCTTGTTTTTCTGACAAAAAGCGCACTCGAAGACACATCGTTAAAAGTTCTGCCTAAGCCTGTGACACCAGAAACGATCTGTGAAATCTCGGATAGTCGCTTGGCTTCCTGGGTGAGAGATTGAGTGAATTGAGCCGAAAACGTTTCTCCGAAGGCTGGTCGGCAGAACTGGCTTGTTGGGCTGCGTACCCGTGAATGGCGACGGCGAAAGTGGTTGTAGAGAGACGTCTGGCCTGGAAAGGGCATCTGCAATGAAGTTCTGTTTGCCCTTGACGTGAAAGATGTCAAATAGCCATTCGGTTAGACGGGAAAGCTGTCTTTCTACTCTGACAGGGTACTTGACGATAGATAAAGTTGCGTTTCGAAGTGCGCTAACTAATGATGCATGATTTGTGAAAACAAAAAATCTGCTACTGCCAATTATGCTGATAAAATGGCGCACTGCGACGCGGATGGCGAGAAGTTCTCGATCGAAAGTGTCGTACCTCGTTTCTACTGGTTGGAGAGTGCGCGAGTAGAAACTGATAGGCTTCCGAACTCCGTCGATCTCTTGTTCCAACGTGGCTCCAATAGCGAATTCAGAAGCATCTGTCGTGAGTAGAAATGGTTTTTCAAAATCTGGATGTGCTAGCATTATGGCATTTGCTGACGAGTTGATGGCGAATCGAAGTAATTCCTCGTCTTCGGATGACCAAGCAATGATGGCAAATAGTTTTAATGCTTGTGGAAGATTGTTAATAAAAACAACCTTAGCCTCATGGTCAGAAATGTTAGTTTTATACCAATGTTTCCGTAATTCCCTCAAAATTTCGATGGGGCCAAGGGTTCGCATATCCTTCTGCGCATATTTATTTACTATGTGCTCAGTTTCTGTGGGCCCAAGCAAGGATTCTACTTCGTTTTGTAGGCCCAAAATGGGATTAGGTAGCTTCCTAATGGCCTCAAGCTTGGGATAAATGCGTCGCTGCAATTCAGAAGGTAGTTTAGCAAAAACCTTCGGCAGTTTTTGATGACTGTCATAATCAGGAAACGGCAAAAAAGCGGAGTCTACGCGCATAAGAATAGTGCACCATCTCCATCCTAAACAGGAACATCAATATCTAACATTCGCTTGGCTCCCTGGGTGAGAAATTGTTTGAATTGATTCGAAAACTTTTCTCTGAAGGCTGGTCGGCAGAACTGGCTTGTTGGGCTGCGTACTCGTGAAGTAAACAATTGGTAAGCCTTCCCACAGACGGCATATGAACTTGCTTGGGGGACGGACTATAGATCTTTGAATGTGAATGTCACCGCGTTGTTCAGTTCGCAGGAGAGTTGGCGTTTATGCAGGTTCACTGAGTGCCAAGGAGTTGACAGTGAATGGTGCGGGCGAAGGTGGCTGTAGAGAGACGTCTGGCCTGGACAGGGCATCCGCAATCAAGTTCTGTTTTTCCTTCACGTAAAAGACGTCAAACTGCCATTCGCTTAGACGTGAAAACTGTCTTTCCACTCTGGCAGGGTACTTGGCGATAGATGAAGTTGCGTTTCGAAGTGCGCTAACTAATGGTGCATGATCTGTGAAAACAACAAATCTGCTACTGCCAATGATGCTGATAAAATGGCGCACTGCGTCGTGAATGGCGAGAAGTCCTCGACCGAAAGTGTCGTACCTCGTTTCTACTGGTTGGAGAATGCGCGAGTAGAAACTGATAGGCTTCCGAACTCCGTCGATCTCTTGTACCAACGTGCTCCAATAGCGAATTCAGAAGCATCTGTCGTGGAGTAGAAATGGTTTTTCAAAATCTGGATGTGTTAGCATTTTGGCATTTGCTAACGAGTTGATGGCAAGTCAAGGTAATTCCTCGTCTTTGGATGACCAAGAAATGATGGAATTCTTGCTGTCCTTTTCGGTTCCGCAGGTGCCTGAACAGAGGATAAAGTTGTTTTGAAAGGCCCGGAAGGAACTTGCGATAATAGTTTAGTTCTCCCAGGATTTTCTGCAACTCGCTAACATTCCTTGGTGATTTGATGTTCTTGATTGAATTCGTATTTGACGGCAACGGTTGAATAACTTGGGCCGTGATACGATGCCCTAAGAAGTTCACGGATGTAGTTGCAATCTGCGTCTTGTCACAGTTGATCTTGAGTCCGTGGTTGGATACGCGTGAGAGGACATTTCGTAGATGCTTTGCATGAGATTCTAGATCTGGACTGAATACCATAATGTCATCGAGATATGACATACAATAAGCAGAGTCGTCGCAAAGTATGTTGTCCATGAATCTTTGAAATGTCTGTGTAGCACACTTAAGTCCAAAAGGCATGTAAAGATATTCGAAAAGGCCAAATGGAGTTATGACTGCAGTTTTCTCGATATCCTCTGGTGCTACCGGGATGTGATGGTAGGCTTGTCTGAGGTCAATTACTGAGAAGAAATTGCTGCCGTTGAGTTTTTCAAGTAAAGTGTTGATATTTGGAATAGGGCATGCATCAGATTTTGTCACTGAATTTAGCTTACGGTAGTCTCCACAGGCTCTGTACGATCCGTTTGATTTTGAGACTAAGTGCAGTGGTGACGCCTATGAACTTTGCGATGGTCTGATGATTCCCTCTTCCAAAAGCCTTGAGAATTCTTCTTGGGCAGCTTTCAGCTTAGCAGGAGCCAGTGGTCGCTTCTTGAGTGCAATAGGTTGTCCTTCTGCGACGATATGATGCATCGTGTTGGAGACTCGTAGCTCTGACTTGTTAAGATCAAAAAGCGATTTGTATTTTTAAAGAGCTGCTGATATCTCTGCTGAATGATGCACTGGGGTTGGCTGAATGACCTGTAACTCTAAACACTCAGAGGCAAGTGTCCAAAAACTTTGCTGAAGTCCGGTGGAAGGGTCGATGATCTTTTGATTGGCAAGATCAACAAAGAGCCGAAATTTTAGAAGGAAATCAAGGCCTATTATATTATGTAAGACCTTGGCAATGATGAAGTTGTGGGAAAATTCACGTCGTAGACCTATGTTGAGTGTGCGATACCGGCAGCCATAAGTTGGTATGGGCTCGCCTGTAGCTGTTGCGAGAAGAACGCCTAGCGACATCTCGGCCATTGAATCACCCTTGAGAACTGAGACTGTCGCACCTGTGTCTACGATGAACTCTTCGCAAGTTTTGAAATCAAGAAGGTGCAGAAGCTCGTTGGGCTGTTTGGCCGGGTCATGCAAACAAGTAGGCTGGTGATTGCGACCGGCGTTGTCCATTTGATTTTCTAGGTGAGCAATTCGGCGTGGACGAAAAGAGTCGATAGGGATGTCGGATTGTAGTTGGCTTCTTCTCTCTGGTGCCGTTGATGCCGTTGATGTGCAGGAAGTACGGTCTTCTACTTCCTGCGCCAGACGTTTCCCGATACTGATGCACCCTTGTGCCTGCGGAACGACAAAGACAGACTTGGCATGAATAAAAAAACTTCTGGTGGTTATAACACCAGTTCTTTGGGGCAAACCTATTAAAGGATTGCGGAGATCTCGATCGCCGCCTACCGTTATAATTTGACTTAGGAACGAATTTTGGTCGAGCATTCACTTGATTTAGCTCGGATTTGGTAATGGCCAATCCTTCTAGAACTTTAGCCATGTTCGCCACTGTCCTCTCTAAAGAGAAGAACCTATCATCTTGCGGGGGTGAACAAAAGTATGACGGATTCACTTTTGGTTCCAAAACTTCATATTCTAAATCACATCTCTCAGATAATTCATCTATAGAGAGAGTGTTGGGAAGTTGTCGGGCAAATAGTTTTAATGCTTTTGGAAGATTTTTAATAAAAACAAACTTAGCCCCATGGTCAGAAATGTTAGTTTTATAGCAACGTTTCCATAATTCCCTCAAAATTTCTATGGGGCCAAAAGTTTACATATCTTACTGCGCATATTTGTTTACTATCTGCTCAGATTCTGTGGACCCAAGTGAGGATTCTACTTCGTTTTGTAGGCCCAAAATGGGATTAGGTAGCTTCCTAATGGCCTCAAGCTTAGGATAAATCCGTCGCTGCAATTCAGAAGGTAGTTTAGCAAAAACCTTCGAGAGTTTTTGATGACTGTCATAATCAGGAAACGGGGAGAAAGCGGAGTCTACGCGCATAAGAATAGTTCACCATCTCCATCCCAAACAGGAACATTAGTATCTAAAATAATACCTGACATTCTAACAATCTTACGGGATCTTAAAAGCATAAACTTATAAGCAATATGAAAATTTATAAATATACTTTAACGAAACGCTTACCCACAAACAGCTTCCACAGTCTTCCGCAGTTGAATGAGCGCAGAACACAGATGAATTAGTCGCAGTAACAGCTTCCAAAAATATTGAAATCCTTTGCAATTGATTCTGTCGAGTACGTACGGTAGAGTTTTTTACTTAGGAAAATTGAATAGAGCATATACCCAGAAAGAAAATTCCGCAGAAGTCCACGACTTTAGAGAAGACACATATACCCAACAAAATTCCCAGAAGACCACGACTTTAAAGAGAACATGTGTACCCAACAAAATTCCCAGAAGACCACGACTTTAGAGAGAACATGAATACCCAGCAAAATTCCCAGAAGATCACAACCAGAGTAAAGAAGAAGTATACGCAAATTTTTATCTATTTTTATCCCAAATAAATGAAAAACAAAGTCAATTTTATTTATACCAAAAAACAGAACAATACTCAATATCCTGGCGCAGTCGCCAATTTTGTAAACGCCCCGGTTTCAAATAATGCCGTACAACGTTACAAACTCGGTTAATGTGCTATGGATATAGAGTTATTGTTATGATAGGGGCCCCTAACAGGGCCGGAAGTGCGTTCTTCGGCAAATGCCGAGAATATTTCTTCAGTGTGAAGACATCCTAGAGCCTTGGGTTGATTCTGGCTGTAGTTCCTTCTGTTGTTGATTATATCTGATAAACATAAACTTCGTTGAAGTTCGTAATTGGCTCATCTTGCTAGTTGTACCGCAACAGATAGAATAGAGGCCGAATAGAATAGGAATAGAATAGAGGCCAGATAGAATAAAGGTGGTAATAGAATAGAATAGAATAGAATATCTTTATTTGGATTCAAACCACACATGTTCCATCAAATAATAAAATTAGAAAATGTACAATATAAAAAGATATCACATCACATATATATATGTGCAATTAGTTGTACTGTACAATTTATCAGCATCAGAAAGATCAGCTGTAAACAGTGATAGATTCTTCATCAAAATTACAAAAAAAATTAAGTTATAATTCGAGTATAACATTTGTAAAAAAGGGAACCATGACTAATAAATGATTGTGTGCATTGTTGATTAACAAGATGATATAAAGCATAACATTTCAGTTTTAATAATACAAAATTTGAAGATAGAATCTCAGGAGAAATTATGTTGCTAAAAAACAATTAATCCTGTCTTTTATTTAACCATGAGAAAGTATTATCATAATCAAAATTAAAAATATCAGCAGGATTAAACACTTTTTCTAGTTCGGTAGATAAAAATTTAAAAGACATTTTAGTTGGAGGCGTTTCTCTAAGCCCCTTTGGCAATTGATTGTAAATTTTGTAAATTTTTGAAAAAGAGAATAGCTTGCTCGCAACATTCCCCACCAATGGTGGAGATATTGCAAAATGACCTGATCTAGTTCCAATTTCATGACTCTTTCTTATGGGATTCATATAGGCACCAGACCACTGGTTAAAATGGAAAACCTTTATGCAATAGCACATTCTCCAAAACCATAAAGGGTGCAGTGATACAAAGTGTAATCTAGTGGCGTATATAGTGCAGGAGATAGGACTAATTTGTTTCACAACTTTTCTTTGTACAGCTTCTATCTTATTAGACAAACCCTTTGTTAAGGGATTCCAAGTAGCGGCAGCATATTCTAGTATCGGTCTAATCCATATTATAAACATTTTAAATTTTATTTCATGCGATATAATATTTCTATTTAGTAATGCCCATCTGTTCTTGGCATTGCCTACTATCCTTTCAATATGTCTCTCAGCAGAAGCCGTACAATGAATAGTTATGCCTAAATCCTTAATTTCTTGCATAAGTTTAATCTCAAAAACATCATTAATCTCAGCATCATGAAAATAAACATAATTAAATTCGACGACTGGTTAAATACAACGGGATTGGTGTTTACTTCAAGCTCGCAAACTTGATTTAAAGAATTGTTACCACCACCCGCGCAAACAATTATTGTTAAATTGTATTGCATAATTAAATTCTGTTCTGTTACCTATTTTTAAAGCTCTCGTCTTTTTACTGTTTATTCTCAGCCCTGGTGTTAACAAGTATCTACTTAAATCATACAAATCTAGTGTCACATTATTTTTGGAGAATTCGACATTATTTGGATCAATTGGAAAGATTATTTTCAAATCATCAGCGAATTTGTAAACTCGGCCGTTAGGGATTTTATTTTCTAAATGTGCAAATACAATTTTAAATTAAATTGGCCTCAAACTTTATCCCTGTGGAACTCCACTTGTTACCCTTTTCGATTTAAATATCAAATCGTTTACTTGAATACTCATTCTTCGATTATATAAATAGTATCTAAGTAATCTAAAAATATTCGGATCAATATTTAATATATTTATCCCATTCAAAATAGCATCAAAAGATATAGAGTCAAAAGCTTTTGAGATATCTATGAATACGATTAATGCATCTAACTTTTTCTCACTTAATGTAATTACATGTTTCCACATAGAGAGCATATTAGTAGTTGTCGACCTACCTTTCATAAAGCCATGTTGGCATATATAAAAATCAGCCGGCAACATACGTTCTAAATGATCAAGTATCAATCGTTCTATTATCTTCAAAAACGAAGGGATAATAGAGATTAATCTATAATCACTGACACACGTTGTCTTACTTACTTTTGACAAAGGTTTAGCTACTATTGTTAGTATATCGATTGGTAATTTCCCATTCTTCAAAATTCTATTTATAAAATTGCAGAGCGCATTCATAAAATTTAAAGGTAATTGAAGTAGTTTATCAATTGATATACCAAGGTGATCTTTTTGTTTTTTTATTTTATTTTTAACATTAATTCTATTAATGCATCACTTTCAATAACAAGTCCTAGATCCTGGTTTCCCGAAGGATCAGGTAGATCAATGAAATTGCTTTCGTTCTGTGGATTACATAAAAAGTTGCCATATACTTAATCCAATTCACAGAGAAATTCATAATCAGTTTTACCCACAGGTAATATAAGCTTTAATTTTTCCTTATATTTACTGTAGTCTGTGAGGAATTTGTATCCTAGTCTAGGATTACTCTTCAGTTAAGCCAAAATAATCCTCTCTGATCTTTCACAGATCATCAGAAGTGATGAATTGATTTCTTTATCGATCAAATCTTACCTCATTTTTAATACTATTGATAAGACTACATTTCATTATATTATCTCGTTTGATTCTTAGCTTACATAACTTCCTATTGATTCGTTTTGGTATTACATCCGTAAATGTAAATGCCCTAAATATATCAGATAATAACAATGAAACAGAAAAAACAAATTCGTCATTGTTCATGATATAAAACATTCATAGTCAATAGATAAGCTTAATTCTCTAAAAAGATTCAAGTTGATTCTGGAACATTGCACGTGTGCACTTTCAAAGTTAGGTTTCTGTGCTTTGCTACTCAAAAGGTTCCATTGTAAAATAATTTGTTTATGATCCAATTCTTTGAAGTAATTTACAACATCATAGCTGTGCGAGTTCAACGCTTCAACTTCTAAATATACATGATCTAACATTCCGAACCTCTAGTTGGTTCCTTTATAATCTACTTAAGATCATGATTAGAAAAATTGATTATTTCGACATTATTTATATATATATATATATATATATATATATATATATATATATATATATATATATATATATATATATATATAGGATTAGGGATGTTGGTCTCATACTGTTGCTTATATTCATATATATGTTTTTATACATATTGACATGTATTTTATATATTGATATAAGGTGTGACTAACGTAATAAATAAATATATAATATGTATAGAAAATATTCATGTTTAACAATTAACAATGGTCCTTCTTCTATATATATATATATATATATATATATATATATATATATATATATATGATAGTTTCTAATTTCACCATTTTTTAAAATGTAAGAACAAAACAACGTACTCCATGGAATAACATTTATTAATAAATCTTATTTCTACCAGTATCTACAGCCATTGTTCTGGATTCGTTAGTATATTCGTTCATCCAATCCCACTGTACATGTGTTGTAACCAATCTCCTCTTCGTTATGCTAGCCTTTGCTTTGCGCAATTTAGACCACTGCTTTTGCGCAATTTAGACCACTCCTTTTGCGTAACGTCATTTGGTGTGTCATCGCTTTCATTGTAATTGCGTCCGTAATTGATGTATGTGTCGTATTTTGCGAAGCGTTGGCTATTTTTAAAGGCATATCAGTTATGTCTTTGTTCCAGTCCAATTTAATTTCTTTTTGAATTATTTTCTGCACGTTTAGGCAGTGCTTCAGCTTATTAATTGCAATAGCTTCAAAAGCCAGAAGCATTTTCTCTGTTTTTGCCTTGTAGAGAACTGAAAAATTGTTACTACTAACAGCATGACCTGTGAGTAGTACATGTTAGCAAATTACTGATTTTTGTGCAGGAGCTGCTCAAAAATAAATAGAATAAATCAGCATCTCCCTCAAAATCTATTAAAAAGGGGTGCAGTTCCTGCACAAAAATGTAAAATATAAAAAGATATCACATCACATATATATGTGCAATTAGTTGTACTGTACAATTTATCAGCATCAGAAAGATCAGCTGTAAACAGTGATAGATTCTTCATCAAAATTACAAAAAAAATTTAAGTTATAATTCGAGTATAACATTTGTAAAAAAAGGGAACCATGACTAATAATTGATTGTGTGCATTGTTGATTAACAAGATGATATAATGCATAACATTTCAGTTTTAATAATACAAAATTTGAAGATAGAATCTCGGAGAAATTATGTTGCTGAAAAAAATTAATCCTGTCTTTTATTTAACCATGAGAAAGTATTATCATAATCAAAATTAAAAATATCAGCAGGATTAAACACTTTTCTATATATATATATATATAAAGGTGTTACGATATTATATTTAGATATATATGTATATAGATATAATGAATTATTTTAGTCATATGAGCAAATATTCTTATGCAATTATTTCTAATAGTTGATTAACTTCGCATTGTGTTTACGATTAGTTTTTTGAAAAACATTAGTTGTCCATACTATCTCTATCTTTCTCTATTTAATCGTTCACCTAAGCGTCACTATGACATTCACTCTCCATCCATCTACGTAACTTGCTGCTCCATATTTGAACCAATTTGTTGCTATATGCGCAATACCTCATACACCATTGTATACATTAGAGTTCCCGGCTTTAAATAAAATACAATATATGACATTCAAGGTTTTAGTTTTTTTATCATTTTTGAATTTTGATTACCGTGACATAGTAGCAATACAGTTATAACAAATAACAAATGTTTCGATACTGTCTCTCTCCCCTACAATATTCTGCATACGAGATGAGATTATGTATACGTGAGGTAATGATTGGTCTGCTAATTATAAATAGTTATATATTGAGTTTAGTTACTGAGACAAATTCTATGATTAAATAGTGTTGAGTCAAATATATATAAATAGAATGGTTTTGGAACGAGGTTTCCACATTTGCTTAAATCTGCTATTGTTGTACTGTGTTGTAGGCACCGAAACGTCGCCAGTAAACAAAGATGTGATAGAACCGCATTTCCAGTTGAACGAAGAACAAGTCAACCCGATCAAAGACAAAACAAAATTGGAAATTGTGAGCAATCGGATCTTTGTGTAACTGCCCGTGTACAGCTATTACCCGCGTACGAAAAACGCGGCATTGGAATCAGTGAGCATAGACAGGTTGAAACCGTTTATCGAACCGCCTGATCTTGGGAGCGTTCAAACTTCTACACACGTCTCAGGCTCCGTCTGCCGACAATCACAATAGCCTGCTTTGTATAACACGTAATTGATATATTTTAACATTAACATTTCGTTATTCTACGTATCAAACCGTTTTTTAACCTTACGTTATTTTTCGCATTTATCTCACGTGGCATAATCAGGTGTTTTTTGCTAACAATTGTGCAGCATTTTTGAATAGTTCTTTGGTGGTGTAAACGCCCCAGTTTCAAGTACATGCCGTACGACGTTGCAAACTCTGTTAGAGTGCCATAAAATAAAGATTTAGTACTGTTGGGGGCCTTTGAATGGGCCGGTCTCGCGTTCTTTGGCAAATGCCGAGAATGTCCGTCAGTGTGATGTTGTCCAGAAGTACTCCTTGACTCTTGTGACCAGCTCGGGTTGACTTGGGTTGTGGTACCTTCTGTTGTGGCCTTGGAATCTAACTGAGCAACTTCGTTGAAGTTCTACAGTAATTAGCTCGTCTCACTAGTTGTACAGTAACAAGATTGGCGTTACTAATGTTGTAAATGTTGGTAAAGCAAGGCCAAAAATTAGCGTATGTGAAAGGCAGGAGACAGTAAGTCGGAGACACGCACAGTAGAAGGCACTCGCGACAACTGAATTGCATAGTAATTTCACCGTGCTTAAATGACCATGTAATAGTCATATATGGCTACTTGCACATTATTGGTTAACTTCAAGTTTCGATTTTTTCTCATTAATGCAGCATAAATCGAATTGAAATTAATTTACGAAATATGTCGGCAATTGCTTTGTGACGTTACATGACTTTCATCTCTGAAAAAAAGAAAAAAATATTCCTCTCGTCGAGCCTATATAAGAAATGCATGACAAAGTTCAAACCAAGTTAAGCAAAAATAATAATAAACCACAAATGCTGGGCTTTAGAATGCTTGTTGGTCGCTTCAACAATGATATGATGCAAAGTAACCACTAGGAATTGCTACATAAATTGTTAGCTCTAGTGGCTGTTCATCCCGCGTGAGACAAAATGGAGCAGCGTAAGATTTGGGAGCCGCAGCGTATGCATTTCGAGGTAGATCGCCACTGAAGTAACCAGCTTTAAGTTAAAACCTAGACAGGCTGGATCGTCGTCAATGTGTTCGTGTACGACCAAAGGAGCTAGTGTGTGCTAGATGTTTTGGTTATGATATTTGTAGAGTGGTCTCTGTGCAACTGATGAAGTTGACATATGCATTGAATGTGACCTGTACCATGATATGAAGATGATAACTACTTAGTGTTGCTATACGAAAGCATTAGCTCTAAGTAGCTGGTCATACCAAAATAGGCAGTGTGAGCTCAGGTGTAAGCCATACATTATAATGTAACAATATATACATGAAAATCAAAGGTAGATGCATAAAAAATAAATGTACTCAAACATTGCATCAGAGATGGAATAATACAAAAGAACTGTTCAAAAATACTACACAATTGTTAGATAAGAACAGCTGATTATGCCGCGTGAGACATGTGCGAAAAATAATATGAATCGTGTGGGTTCATAGGTCACGTAGCGTGACATAGGGCGGAAGTGGTGCGCGTAAAGTTAAAAATTTTGATAACGACAAATTAATGTTTAAAAAAATCAATTACGCGTTATGAAAAGCAAGCTATTGAGATTGTAGACAGATGGAGCCTGAGACGTGTGTAGAAGTTTGAATGCTCACAGAATCAGGTGGTTCAATAAACAGTTTCAACCTGTCTATGCTTATTGATGCCGGTGTCGCGCCTTGCATAATAATGAAGTATTTGGGTTGTCGGAGCAAAATCGGTTAAGGACCAAGATACTTTGACTGTAGTGGTGCAACAGCAGTGTCGTTGCAAACGAGTACTCTCATGCAGCTGTGGAGCTGCGGGTGAACGAAAACTGGACGAGGCGTATGTATCGGCTGCTTTTCAGACATGTTACTGAAATAAAGTCGAAGGCGGGTAGCTTCGTTTTGAGGGTCATCATGTGCGGGTAGAAGACGTGGGTGCTGACTAGGCAGGCGTAGATTCATTTCATAGAAGAGCTGTGACGCAGACGATTCAATAGATTCACGAGTACGGGAACGCATGGCAAGCAGAACTAAAGGTAGTGCATTGACCCAGTTGCCGTTAATGGACGAGGATGCTAAAGCAGCTCTGAGTTCCCAATGCATTCTCTCTACCATACCAATATCTTGGAGATGGTAGGCAGTGGTCTGGCGTAAGATGCATCCCATGTACCGCATGGCGATTTTGAAATGATCCGATGATAAGGAAGTGCTTCTGTCAGTGATGACCTCATTGGGAACACTATAGTTAGTTAACCATGCAGATATAAAACTGTTAGTTACTTCGTCTGCAGAAATAGTGCCAAGAGGTAATGCCGCAGGCCACCGTTTAAATCTATCAATCCTAGTTAGAAGGTAGCTGAAACCTTGAACCTATTCCAAATGAACTATGTCGATGTGGATGATGGCTAGGCGAGAAGTAGTTCGGAAATGTTGCAACTTAGAACGAGTGTGCGGTGTGTTCTTCTTTTTCTGGCAAATAACACACTCTGTGACCCATCGTTTAGCAATCTGCCTAAATATGTGACCCTAGACACTATCTGTGAGAAGTCGGACAGTTGTTTGGCTTCCTGAATGCGAAATGGAGTGAATTGATACGAAAATCTTTCTCAGAAGGCTAATCAGCAGAACTGGCTTGTTGGGCTGCGTACCCGTGAAGTAAATAATTGGTAAGCCTACCCAGAGACGGCATATGATCTTGGTTGGGTGAAGGGCTATTGATCTTTGTTCGTATCATGTTTCTACTGGTTGGAGATTACGCCAGTAGAAACTGATAGTCTTCCAAAGTCGGTCGATTTCTTGTTCCAAAGTGGCTCCAATAGCGAATTCAGTAGCATCTGTCGTGAGTAGAAATGGTTTTTGAAAATCTGGATGCGTTAGCATTGTACCATTTGCTAACGAGATGATGGCGAATCGAAGTAATTTCTCGTCTTCGGATGACCAAATAATGATGGAATTCCTTTTTGATTCGGCAGGTGCCTGCACAAAGGATAAAGTTGTCTTGAAGGGCTCGGAAGGAACTTGCGATTGTAGTATAGTAGTTTTTGCAACTCGCTAACAGTCTTCGGTGACTTGATATACCTGATTGAATTTGCCTTTAACAGCAAAGTTTGAATACCTTGGGGCGTGATACGATGCACTAAAAAGTCCACGGATGTACTTGCAATCTGCGTCTTTTCACAGTTGATCTTGAGTCTTTGGTTGGATGAGCGTGAGATGACATTTCATAGATGCTAGATATGAGATTCCAAGTCTGGAATGTATACCATTTTGTCATCGAGATATGACATACAATAAGCAGCGTCGTCGCGAAGTATGTTATCCATGAATCTTTGAAATGTTTAAGTAGCACACTTAATTCCAAATGGTATGTAAAGATATTTGAAAAGGCCAAATGGAGTGATGACTGCAGTCTTTTCAATATCTTCTAGTGCTACCGGGATGTGATGGTAGGCTTGTCACTGAGAAGAAATTGCTGTCGTTGAATTTTCCAAGTAAGGTGTTAATATTTGGGATGGTATATGCATCAGATTTTGTCACTGAATTTAGCTTACGGTAATCTCCGCAGGCTATGTATGAACCGTTTGACTTGGAGTCGAAGTGTAGTGGTGACGCCCATGAACTTTTCGATGGTCTGATGATTCCCTCTTCCAAAATCCCTGAGTATTCCTCTTGGGCAGCTTTCAGATTCGCAGGTGCCAGTGGTCGCTTCTTGAGTGTAATAGGTTGACCTTCTGTGTTGATATGGAGCATCGTGTTAGAGACACGTAGCTCTGACTTGTTAAGATCGAAAAGCGACTTGTATTTTTGAAGAGCTGCTGATATCTCTGAGGAATGATGCACTGGAGTTGGCTGAATGAACTGTAACTCCACACACTTGGAAGCAAGCGTCCAAAAATTTTGCTCAAGTCCGGTGCTGGGGTCGATGATCTTTTGATTGGCAAGATCAACAATGAGCCGATATTTGAAAAGGAAATCAAGTCCTATTATTTTGTGTGAGACCTTGGCGACGAGGAAGTTGTCTGTAAACTCACGCCGTAAACCTATGTTGAGTTTGCGATGCTGACAACCACAAGAAGTTTTGGTCTCTCCTGTAGCTGTTGCAAGGTAAATGCCTAGTGACATCTCGGTCATTGAATCACCCTTGAGAACTGAGACTGGTGCAACTGTGTCTAGGATGATTTCGTCACCAGTTCTGAAATCAAGAAAATGCAGAAGTTCATTGCGGTGTTTGCCTGGGTCATACAAACAAGAAGCCTGGTCATTGCACTGACATTGTCAGTTTGGCTGTGTATGTGGCATATTCCTCGTGGACAAAAAGAGTCAATAGGAATGTCATATTGTAATTGATTGCTTCTTAGTGGCATCGTTGATGCCGTTGATACGCAGATAGTACGGGCTTCTACTTACTGCGCAATACTCTTCCCGATACTGATGCTCAACTCTGTCTGTTTACTGTGGCCTTCGCGTCAACTGTGGAAATTGGCATTCATTCAGAAATTCTTCCGAACGGCAGAGACTGACTTGACATGAATGAACAAACTTCTGGTGATAATAGCACCTGTTCTTTGGGGCATATCTATTAAAAATTGCGGGGATCTAGATTGCTGCCTACTGTTATTTCGTGTTTTGGGTGGAAACATTAGTCATATGCTCATCTGATTCAGCTCGGATTTCCCTACGGCTAATACTTCTAGAACTTTAGCCATGTTCGCCATTGTCCTCCCGAAAGAGGTGATCCTATCATCCAGCGGGGAAGGACTACAGGATGACAATTTTAACTTAGGTTCGAAAACCCTAAATTTTAACTGGAATATTTCTGATAAGTCATCTACTGGGGAGAGTTGGGAGCTGTCTGGCGAGCAATTTGATGACTGAGAAGATTATTAATAAAAACAACCTTATCATTATCAGAAATATTGGTTTTATACCAACGTTTCCGAAATTGTCTTAAAATCTCAATGAAGCCGAGGATTGGCATGTCTAACTGCGCATATTTATTTATTATCTGCTCAGCTTCAGTGAGACCCAGCAAGGATTCTATTTCATTTTGGAGACCCAAAATGGGATTTGGTAGTTTCCTAATGGATCCAGACTTAAGATAAAGTTCTAAGGGTAATTTGGAGAAAACGTTTGACAGTTTATGATAACTGTCATAATCTGGAAACGGGGAGAAAGCGCGGAGTCTACACGCATAAAGTATAGCTTGCAATCTCCATTCCAAGCAGGAACATCAATATCTAAAATTGGACCTGACATTCTAACAATCTTATGACATCTTAATGGAATCAAGCTAAAGATAAATCCATCGCTGCAATTCTAAAGATAGTTTAGCGAAAACCTTTGACAGTTTATGATGATTGTCATAATCTGGAAACGGAGATAAAGCGGAGTCTATGCACATAAAATATAGCTCGAAAGTTCCATTCCAATCAGAAACATTAATATCTAAAATTAAACCTGAATTTCTAACTATTTTACGGCATTTTAAAGGCATGAAGTTATTAGCAAGATGAAATGTGTAAAAGGACGTGAAACGAAACGCTTACCAAAATATCCTTCCACAATTGAAACTGACAGAATTAGCTTCAACGCACTAAGGAAACTGATGAAATAAAATCTGCTTCCACAGTTGAAAACTAAAGAATGAGCTTCGTCACACGCAGATAACTGACGAAATCTGTTCTTTCAAAATATCTGAAATCAGCGTGCACATCTTACCAGTTTGGAAAATTCAAAACAAATAATGAGCTTTCACAAAATAAAAAAAATCAGCCTCCACAGAATTCCAGTTAGTCATAAAAAATGATGAGATCACAAATCGGTGTCCAGTTATTTTTACAGTTTGGCAAATTTTGTACGTTTGAGAGAAAAAATGTGAATGATAGAAAGCCGTCCCTCAATAAATTTGCTTCCCAACGAAAATTACATACAAGACCTCAACATTAGAAAGTTTCACAACTAAGGTAAAAAAAATTGTGGAATGTGCTAACGTAGATTTACTGTATTCCTACGATAAATAAATGACAAAGAAACACAGTCCATTGTATTTATGCCAAAAGTTTTGTGATATAAAAAAAATCTAGAAAACAGTACTGTTATCTGGATGCTTTAAATCAAGTTTGCGGGCTTGAAGTAAACACCAACCCCATTGTATTTAACCAGTCTACGAACAACATAACAAAACTACCGCCAGCTGCAACGCACTGACGCGTTTCGACCTTCCATGATCATCATCAGAGTACGACGGCAAACTGACTATCGAGGATCAAACCGCATTGAATATATATGGAAATCAAATTTAGATATGCGGCTCTTACCTCTAGCAGTCTTGCATACATTGAACTTGACTGGAAATGTCGGCTGCACAATTTCTATGCAGTCACGAACATGAACTATTTTGCAGCTTTCGCCACATATACATATATAGACAATACAATTAAACAATAATTGATTGCGCGGGTGGTGGTAACAATGCTTTAACAGTTTAGGCTTAGTAACATCACCCCATTGTTTAATCAGTCTATTTAGTCAATATACCACAGTTAAGGTGTATCATTCGGATGTGTTTTGACCTTCCATGATCATCATCAGAGTACGACGGCAAACTGACTATCGAGGATCAAACCAAAATGAATATATATGGAAATGTTAGAGGTGTCGCATATCTAAATTTGATTTCCATATATATTCAATGCGGTTGGATCCTCGATAGTCAGTTTGCCGTCGTACTCTGATGATGATCATGGAAGGTCGAAACGCGTCAGTGCGTTGCAGCTGGCGGTAGTTTTGTTATGTTGTTCGTAGACTGTTTAAATACAATGGGGTTGGTGTTTACTTCAAGCCCGCAAACTTGATTTAAAGCATTGTTACCACCACCCGCGCAATCAATTATTGTTTAATTGTATTGTCTGTTATCTGGATCTTGGTGCGATCGCTAATTATAAACGTCCCAGCTTCAAGTAAATGTCGTACGACGTTACAAGCAAATTTAGGTGTCGTAGAGGTTGAGAATATGTACTGTTGGTAGGCCTTATTAGGACCGGAATTGCGTTTGCCTGAAAATGCGTAGAAAGTTATGTAGTGTAGCAGTGTCTAGAAGTACTCCTCGGAACTTGAGACAGACTCTGGTTGACTGCCTGGTGTTTCTTCTGTTGTGGTATTGAAATCGGTGTAGAGAGGCTGTGTGAATCTAAGAATTGTTTTTTTGAAGATCTGCGACAACACTGTGGTAACTGGCACAAGAAGAGTTCCAATAAATAGATAATGCACCGTATCACTATTTTTGTAGTAAGAAAATTGGCGTGACTAGGTGAGTGTGCTTGAGAAGCAAGTCAATAAGTCAGCGTAGGTGAAGAGTCAGTGTGACAGGAAGCAGCACGTACACGTAAAGTGCAACAGAAATCAATCCTGACTAATTCTAGGCATGGTAAATACACCGTGCTTACATAGCGTGAAAAACGGAAGCTCACACGCCATTGGTTAATGGCAAATTTTGTTTGTTTTTGATTGGTGCCGCGTAAATTAAATTTGAATTTCATTTAGGCAATATGTCGGCGAATTGTTCTTCAGCCGTTTCTATAGTGTAAGTTCCCTAGCTGTAAGTAAATGCCGTGCGACGTTACAACGTAGTTAAAGACCGTAGATGATGAGAGACAGTTACTTTCAGTGGCCCTTATCAGGGCCAGAATTGTGTTCTCCGGTATGGAGGTTAAGTAATTTATTGGACATCAATTACCGCTTCATTTAAAAAGAAATCAAATTTTAATTTTTGACATTTCATGTTTTCGCTGGTTTCATAGAACAATATTGTGTTTATAAAATTTTTTTGGAAGTTTCTTTTGTTCATATTGTCGAAGTTTTTCACCTGTCTAGTGAACGATTATGGGGGAGTGGATTAGAGATCTTAAGTTGCGAGGTACGCTTTGCTGCACGTTTTTATCTTGAAACTCTTTGTTAATAAATCATTGAAGCATTTATTATCAGCGTTTTTAATACACATTATTGGGAAGGATCTTGAATTTGCATCAGGTAATTCACGAGGATATTTGTTTTCAATGCCACCATCGTATGGTTCTGTCATCAGAGGATATCAGCGTGTTTGGGTGAGCACATTTATTGTAATAATTTATATTGCATGTAATCTTATTTTAAAATTATGTCCAGTTTTAGAAATAATGAGGATAAAGAGAAATTGTTTGGTGGGTTTACGATATTTAGTTTAAAAGATAGTTCTGAGTAATTTAAGTGGTCCAAATTAGATGAACATACCGCATATTTGGATTATCCGAGCCTGGCATCTCAGAGGCTCTCTTATGTTATTGACCAAAGGGCATCTACACCGGCAAATGCCGATAAAGTTAGGTAGTGTTGCAGTGTCTGGAATTAGTCCTAGACACTTGAGTCCGGCTCTGGTTGACTGGCGGATATTCCTTCGTTGTGGAGTCGAAGTTATATTGGTAAGTTGCTGTTTGAAACTCAGAGTTGTCTTGTTGAAGATCTGTGGCAACACCGTGGTGGCTGGCACACATAGAAGTCCGATTAATAGATACTCGATCCGTATGCGTAGTTCGCAGTATGAAATTTCAAACGTGTGCGACGAATCATGATAAATGCACCATGCTTATATACTTGTGCAAGCGTAAGCTCGCACGCCAACGGTTAACGGAAAAGTTTGCTTGTTTTAATTGGTAGCGCGTAAATAAAATTTTAATTTAATTTAGGCAATATGTTGGTAATTTCTTTCTGATTTTGTGAAAGCAGATTTCGTCAGTTAAATCGCTCAAAACCGTTAACGTTCGTGTCAAACTGTGGAAGCAGATTGTGATTCTAATTTTATGAAAGATATTTCATCTGTTTTCTGCAAAACTGTTTACGTTCCTGTCAAACTGGGGAAGCAGATTTTGATTTTGATTTTTGTGGAAACAGATTTCGTCAGTTTTCTGCGTTTGTGTCAAATGGCGGAAGTAGTTTTTGGTAAGCGTTTTGTTATTATTTTTTATTTAGAGGATACGAATGTTTTAAATTTTTATGTCACTTCATGCAATTTATTTCGCTTACTTTTGATATATAAATTTACGCTTTTAAGATCCCGTAAGATTAGTAGAATGTGAGGTCCAATTTTAGATGTTGATGTCCCTGTATAGGATGGAGACTGTGAATTATTCTTTATGCGCATATACTCTGCTTTCTCCCCGTTTCCAGATTATGATAGTCATCAGAAACTTTCAAATATTTTCGCAAAACTTCATTCAGAACTTCAGCAAAGGATTTATTTAAAGTTTAAGGCGATTAGGAAACTACATACTCCCATTTTGGACGTCCAAGGTGAAGTGGAATCCTTGCAGGGTCACAATAAATTGAACTGGTAATAAATAAGTATGCGCAGTTACACATGCCAAATTTTGGCCCTATCGACATTTTAAGGAAACTGCAGAAACATTGGTATAAAACAAATATTTTTGATAATGAAGCTAAGGTTGTTTATATTAACAACTTATCTCAGTCATTAAAACTTTCGCTCCATATTTGACTTATCAGAAATATGCGAGTTAGAATTGAGTGTTTTAGAACCTAAGTTAAAATCGTCATAATTTTTTCCTTCCTTGTAAGTGATAGGATCACTTCAATACAGAGACAAATAGCGAATATGGCTAAAACTTTAGAAGTATTAGCTATAGGGAAATCTGAGCTGAACTAGGTGAGCGCACGACCTACTTTCCCAACCAAGAAACTGAATAACAGTAGGCAGCGATCTAGATCCCCGCAATATTTAATTAAACTGCCCCAAAGAACTGGGTCTATAATCAACAGAAATTTATTTATTCCTGTATAGTCTGTCTCCACCTATAGAAAGAATTCCGAATGAGTGCCAATTTCCACAGTTGACAAGCCAGTCCTCAGAAAAAAGGCGCAGTGGTGCATCAGGATCGGGAAACATTTGGTGCAGCAAGTAGAAGGCCGTACTTTCTGCGCATCAACGCCATCAACGGCGCCACAAGGAAGAAATCACTTACAATCCGACATTCCTATTGACTCTTTTCGTCCACACCGAATTTGCCACATAGATAGCCAACGGACAAGGCTAGTCGCAATCACCAGCCTACTTGTTTTCATGACCCGGCCAAATAGCCCAATGAACTTCTGCATCTTCTTGATTTCAGAACTGGCGAAGAATTCATCGTAGACACAGGTGAAGCAGTTTCAGTTTTCAAGTGCGATTCCGTGGCCGAGATATCTCTAGGCGTTTTTCTTGCAACAGATTCTGGGAGCTCTTGCCTACATATGGTTGTCTTAATCTCACACTCAATATTGGTTTACGACGTAAATATTTTTACAACTTCATATTCGCGAAGGTCTCACACAACAAAATAGGCCTTGATTTCCTGTTTAAATATCGGCTCATTGTTGATTTTGCCAATCAAAAGATGATCGACCCCTCCACCGGACTGAAGCAAATCTTTTGGACACTTGCCTCCAAGCATTTGGAGTCACAGGTCATCCAGCCAAACCCAGTGCCTCATTCAGCAGAGATATCAGCAGCTCTTTGAGAACAAAAGTCATTGTTTGATTTCAGAAAGTCAGAGCTACGAGTCTCCAACACGATGCATCATATCGTCACACCAGGTTAACCTATTTCATTTAAAAAGCAACCGTTAAGCCCTACTAAGCTGAAAGCTTCCCAAGAGAAATTTACAGGAATATTGGAAGAGAGGGTTCATCAGACTATCGAAAAGTTCGTAGGCGTGACCTCTGCGCTTAGTCTCTAAATAAAACGGATCATACAGAGCCTGTGCGGATTATCGCAGGTTAAATTTGGTGACCAAATCCGATGCATATCCTATTCTCAATATTATCCCCTTCCTTGAAATACTAATTGATAGCAATTTTTTCTCAGTGATTGAACTCAGACAAGCCTACCCTCCCATACCGGCAGCGCAAGAAGATATTGAAAAGAATGCAGTCATCACTTCATTTGGCCATGAGGTCTCAAGTGTACTATTCAGATATTTCAAAGAATCATGGACTACATACTCCGCGACGACGCCGCTTACTGTATGTCATATTTAGATGAAATAATGGTTTTTAGTCTAGACCTAGAATTTTATGCCAAGTATTTAAGCAATGTCCTCTCACATTTACCCAACCACGGACTGAAGTTGAACTGTGACAGGACACATAATGCAACTGCATCCCTAGATTTCTTATGGAATCGTATTTTGCCACAAGGTATTCAACCTTTTCCGTCGAAGGAAAATTCAATCAAGAATATCAAGTCACCAAAGACTGTTAGAGAGTTACAGAAAATTCTGAAGTCTTAATCTACTATCGGAAGATCATTCCTGGCCTATCAAGACAACTTTATCCGTTGTGGAGGCACCTGCGAGATCGAAAACTACTTAGCAAGAACTCCATCATTTCTTCGTAACCTGAAGACGAGGAAATACTTCGTTTCGCCATCAAATCGTTAGCAAATGCTACAATGCTAACGTATGCAGATTTCCAACGAACATTTATACTTCTGATTTTCATATTGGGGCTACATTAGAACATAAGTTCAACGGAGTTCGAAAGCCAATCAGTTTTAACTCGCAAATTTTCCAACTAATAGAAACAAAATACCATATTGAAGGAGTTTCCGTGTTACGCACCTGGATTAATTGAAATTACCTGATCTGCGTTTTGACTAACGCAGCTTTCATTGTTCCAATAATTTTCTTTTAGCAATATATTTATTATTATATTAAAATACCATATTTTTGATTGAGAAATCCTCGCCATCCACGACACGGTGCGCTATTTTATCTGTGTCATTGATAACAGCCGATTTATTATTTTTCAGGTCATGCACCTTTAGTTCTCGTACTATGAAACACGAAATCAACTGTCTTCAGGTCCCCTGCTAGAGTAGATAAACAGCTGTCAAGTATGAGCAAATGACAATTCGACATCCTTCATGTCAAGGGCGAAAAAAACGTCCTTGCAGACACGCTTCTCAGGCCAGATATATCCCTACAACTTCTTCGCCTTCGACATTCACAGTCAAATCTGTAACTTTCAGGGAACCTGCACAAAGATCTTCCCTTCTACGCACAAAACGGAGCCGTGACACTCACATTCAAAGATCAGTAGTCCGTCAACCCACTTATTTCGTATGCCGTCTCTGGGAAGGTTTACTATTATTTACTTCACGAGTACGCAGCAAAAAAAGACAGTTCTTCGACCAGCCTTCAGAGAATAGTTTTAGACTCAATTCACTCAATTTCTCACCCAGGAAGCAAGGCAACTGTCAGACGTCTTACAGATTGTTTCTAGGATCACAGGCTCAGGCAGAAAGGGTCTCGAGTGTGCAATTTGTCAGAAAAACAAGATCGCACAGCACAATCGTTCTAAGTTGCAACATTTCCAAACCATTTTAAACCTAGCCATTGTACACATCGACATAGTTCAACTGACAAATGTTTAAGGTTTCAGCCACCTTTTATCTATGATTGACAAATTTACACGATGGCCTGCGGCTTTACCTCTTCGCACCATTTCTGCAGACGAATTCACTAACGGTTTAATCTTTGCATGGATAGCTCATAATTGTGTTCCCAATGAGGTCATCAAAGATAGAGGTACCTGCGTTTTTTCGAATCGTTTCAAAACAACCCTGTGCTTCATGGAATACATTTTACGACTTTTTACCATCTCCAATCTAATGGTATGGTAGATAGTATGTATAGGGAGCTCAAAGCTGCTTTAAGATCTCCGTCCATTAATGGTAACTGGGTAGATGCATTACATTTATTCCTTCTTGCCATGCGTTCACGTACAAGTGAAACTATTAAAACTTCTGCGTTGCAACTCTTGTATGGCATGGACCTACATCAGGCTAGTCAGCTTCTACGTCTACTACCCGCAAAGTATGATGCACAAGTCGAAGCTTGTCGCCTTCAACTTTATTTAAGTAATGTCTAAACAGCAGCCAAAAGATACTCCTTGCATATTATTCGTTCACCCGGAGCTCTATAGCTGCAAGAGAGTACTCGTTCGCAACAACGCTGCTTTTACACCACTACAATCTAAGTATCGCGGTCCTTTCACGATTTTGCTCAGACAACCGAAATACAATTTTATCACCTACATTGGTAATCATAGGCAAGTTGAAGCCGTTTATTGAACCGCCTGATCCTGGCAACATACAACCTTCTACATGCGTCTCAGTCTGTATCTGCCTACAAGCTCAACCTACCAATAGATTGCTTAGTATAACGCATAACTGAAAATTATTTACATTGATTTTTTATTAACTTTTGCGCATCCCTTGCGCCATATTTCACGCGACTTGATCTCTATGGATCCACATGAATCATTTACCTTTCTCATACTCACTTGTCTCATGTGGTATAACCAGCTGTTCATAGCTAACACGTGTGAAGCATTTTTGAACAGTTCTTTGGTATTATGCCATCTCTGCGACAGTATTTGTGTACACTTTTTACCTTAAAATTGATTTTCATGTATATCTTCTTTTACATTGGGCTGTTGCAGCGTATGGCTCACAACTGAGCTCATACTGCCTATTTTGATATGACCAGCTACTTGTGGCTAACACCTTGGGTAGCAAAACTGAGTAATCATCGGTTTTATATCATTGTACAGGCCACTTTCAGCGCATATCTCACACTCTACGAATAACATGACCACTACGTAGTAGGACCGGCTACTGCAGCTACCAATTTGTGCATCAATTCCTAGTGGTTATTTGGTATCATTTTATTGTTGAAGCAACCGACATGCATGCACCAGCCCAGCGATTTATTTCGAGATTACTAAACGTCGCTCTAGAATCTTTCATTTGTATACATTCCGGTCATTGAATGATTCTCTGAGCATCTTGAAGATTTTTTTGGTTGTCATCGATGTCGTTAAGGAATAAGCGGCTTGTAAGTTTATTCGTCGGTTTTTGGTTATTAAAAACAAATTGGATAATGGCGATTTATTTCTGAAATTACTAAACTTCACTCTACAATATTTCATTGATATATTCCGGGTCTTCATTTGATTATGTGGCTGGCAACAAATCTGATTCGGTTTTACGTCTTTTTTTGTTTTAGGTTGATTGATAAGTGTGTATGCCTTTAAGTCTGTGTATATGCCTATTTGCATATAAAGACCATTCTCGCTGTATTGCAAAGTGATGTCTGAGATATTGTGATTATTTTATTGATAGCTTGAGAATTAAGAATCTGTTCGCATTGTTCGCAGTTACGTATACGCGTACTATTTTACCAAGTGTAATTATTTATTTCACCTTTGTATTCTTCACTTGGTGACAGCGCAATTGCGGATTGCATTGTCGAACGCTCATATTGTTTGGAAATTTCTGTCACCGTGTGTGAATCTGTATTTTCCTCTTTAGTTTGTTGCCATTCCAATTGAATGTTTACTCAGTCTAGTCGAGGGAGTGTTCGGTCTTGCCTGGATACTAATATATTATTGTTAAATTTTGTTATTCGTGACCAGTCGATTAGAATATCATGTTGATGAAACATTTTGAATGTTTAGGCCAGGTGCTTCATAAATAAATTCTAATTTTTCTTATTTTGCATTATGTAAAATTGAGAAATTGGTCAAATTGACTGGATGTCCCGTTTCTAATACATGATCGAAAATAGCTTATTTTCTTGATGGTGCCAAACCTTTTAAAATGAATTTCTGTGGTAAATATTGTTGGATTCTGATTATCAGTTGCATCATCGTACGTCCGATATATGTCCTACCGCACATACATGAAATTTTGTAAGCTATACATGATTTGGAGAGAATTGGCAATCGATTTTTGCAATTCAACCTCATGATTTTATGTGTACTAAATGTGATATTAACTTTAACACTGGGAAAATTCTCCTTAGTTATTTTATTCAGCCACCGTGCAATTATTGAGGTTCGCACGTTGCCTCTATATGGAAAGTTAAGGAGAACCTGCTCGACGGTAAACTAACTAATGCGAATCTGTCTTGGTCTGATGTTGACGTCAATAAATCACTCTGGATAGTTGTTCATTATCACAATTTTCCCCAAGTATCCCAGTTCTTCCTCGATCTTGTGTTCAGAACAAATCTTCCTGATTCTGTTTGCTAGTTTTCTGACTAAGTTTCTATTGTGGGATTTGGGCACACTGCTGTTGTATTGAATTTACTTCCCGGAGAAAGTAGATTTTCTAAATATGGCCTGTGTAAAATCCTTATTTTCATCTCGAGTGAGTTTGATGTTAAGGAAGGGAAAACTATTGTCTTTCTCTACCTTGAAAGGGAATTTGATGTCTTGATCGGCTTTATTTGCTTGTTTGAGGATTTCGGAAGGGTCTTCTGCTTCTGTGATGAACAACAATATATAATCTTCATTTATTTTGTAGAGTGCGCACTAGTCAATTATTCATGTTAGACTAGTTTTTTTCAAGATGATACATGTATACATCTGCCAGTAGGGGTGCAATGCAGCTTCCCATAGCTACATCATGGATCTGCCGTTAGTATATACGATATATGATGTCATTGGTGTCTATAGTAAAATCATGAAACGCATTTTTAATAAGGTCACACTACATCTGTGTCTTATCCAGTGGTATGTTTGTAAAAAAGAATGAAACGTCAAGCGAGACCATTTAACTCGGAAGAATGTCCTTCTCATTCAGTTAATCTTTTTGCTCGAAGGTGTCCTTGTTAGTGTTTGTGTTTATAATGTTTCGTATTGGTTGAAGTATTTTGTAGAGAAACGTAGCTGGTTTATGTTGCGGGGCATTGATCATTGACATAATAGTCCGCATCGAGGGATATCTTGTGGCTTTCACGGCTTTAAGAGTTTTTTGTTTGCCGTACAATCTTGCGGTACTTATTCCGACGGGATTTGCCTTTTGGATGTCATCTATGAGTTTTGATCAAATATCAGAATCAACCAACGATGATTAGACGTGTTTTTCCATCTTTTTCAGAATTGAATTAATTCTTGAATCGATATATGATGAATCATCCTTCTGTTTGATATTTTGTTTGAATTAAGATTGATCATCAATAATATCGTTCATGGACTTTCTATATGCGTTGGCTTCATTTATAACAACTCTTGATCCTTTTTCGGGTTTGGCAAGTCGTATGGATTTGTCTGATTGTAGTTTTGTGAGTTCGTCTTTCCAGATATTTGGCACTCACACAATTAGCTGCAATATAAGTGTTTAGTTCTATACGAGTACAAGGCTGACCCCGTGCTTTAATAATCTTTATTATGTCCATTGCTTTCGAATATTACATAGTTTGTTTCTAATTAGGAATAAATCTCATAAATAAAAATGTGGGAATATAAAACAAAAAGCACCTGTCCTAAATATACTGAAGTTTCATCAACATGACATTCTAAGCAACTGGCCACGAATAAAAAATTCAAGAACAATAAACTAGTATCCAGGGAAGACCGAACACGCCCTCCATAAGACTCAACAAACGATTAATCGGATTGGCTACAAGCTTAAGAGGAAAAAACAGATGCACACACGGTAACAGGAATTTCCAAACAATATGAGCATTCAACACTGTAATTCGCACTTGCACTGTTACCAAGTGAAGAATTCAAATTTCCGCAAAAAGGTGAAACGAAGGAGTACACTCGGAACAATAGCACTCTTAAACGTAACAGCGAACAATGCGGACAGATGGTTAAATCTCAAACCATCAAATAAAAAATTATTAGATCTCGGACATCACTTTGCAATGCAGCGAGAATGGCCTTTACTTGCAAATAGGCATACACACTTACAAATCAGCCATAACAAGAAAAAGAAGTAAAACCATGTCAGATTTGCTGCTAACCACATAATCATATGAATACTCGGAACGTATATATATATATGAAAGTTTGTAGAGCTAAGTTTAGTAATTTCGAAATAAAGCACCATTATCCAATTGGTTTTTAATGTGTACTTCTTCCTAATTATAAATATACTGTGGAATATTCGAAGGCAATGGACATAACTTTATGTACTTCTCTCTATAACCTATTGCATACAGAATTGGATTAGTTAATCCGTGAAATTTTAGAATTACTGCAGTATTAAAATAAAAATTTTTGTTGATCCTTCTACGTGTCCAGAACAGCAATTAAAAAATACATAAAACATTGATAGGCGCCTATGTCAATCTATAGGGTTTGCTTAGAGTTATTCTATGGAAAAATTTGTGTATACATTTGAGTATAAGAGAATAGGTATGAAGACCGGATATTAGGGCAGACAATAAAAGTGTCTTTATGAATTAAAATGAATATAAAGCGATCTGTCTTGATTAAAGATACTACATATGCCACAGGTTGTATTTTTCCTGAGCGTATGGTGTCAACCGCGAAGATAGGACAAGAAATGAAGTCCCGGATATTCTGAAACAAAGTGTAGAAAATCTTGTTTCAACGTCATGTTCAGACAAGCAGCTGATGTAGGGCTTCAACACGAGGGGTCAAATTAGAACCCATATATCAAGGCCAATAATCGGTGCACCTGGAAATGTAAGGGATTCAAGATTTTACCGACTTACGAGTGCTATCAATTGTCCCGCACAAAAAAGGCATAATGTACAACAAGAAGGATAGCACTGAGAAACATTTAAGTATAACATATTAAACAAGTTAATTTTGTACTTTATCATGAAAATTGTTTAATACAAACTAAATACCTTCCCATCTACAGTGAATGGCTGAATGAAAGTTCATTTACAAGGATAACACCAAAATTCGTCTTCTTGTACTATGTAAAAAAGTTATTTTATAAAATTTCAAATCATATTTGTTCAGATCATAAATTAGTAGAATCTATTCATTGTTCAGAAATAAAATGTAACAAAATGTAATAGACAAGTCGGCTTCAATGTCATACTTACGCGAACGAACTCTCATATCCCAGTGTTGCGTCCACCTATATTGGATAGGCCGTGTACTCGGATGTCGTCTGTGTTTATTATCAGCGTATCGTCCAGACGAGACTTAATTATGCCTAATTCTGGAGTTAAATTATTCATTTGAGAAGTCAGTCCTAGAATCAACGTTTCTAACCCATCGGAAGCCACTTTAAATGTTCGACATATGCTTTTTTACTCAATGATATATAGAATTTTGCTCGCATAACGAGCATCGATTTAATAAAACAAATTTAAAAAAATATTAATTAATTTATGTTCACTTCGGCTCGACGTCTGCTTTTATCATTGGACTGACTGCTTCATTATTATACGGGCGCTTCTGCGAGAAATTTCTATTGAAATAATGTCTGCCCTTAATAAAACTCTTTGTTCATCATTCATCTTAAAGGTGGCTATTGCCACATCTTCCCCCCTCAGGAATCGGCCTTGGCACTCTGCTTAAACGATCAAGTGCGACAACTCTAGGTCCATCGGGCATGCTAACAAAAACTGTATTGTGCTGTGAGACCACCTGCTCCACGCGATACGGCCCATCATTGACAGCCTGCAGTGCCATGGGCTCGACCTTCGCGACCATGACATAGTCGTTTCATGCCAAGAGGCCATTAACTTTTTTCTTATCGATTCTGGGACAAACCATTGCACTGTTTGTCCTTCGTTTCGCACCAACAGGCCGTTCTGTAGGGTCAACGTTTTATATGGTGCGGACACCACTGTGCCGTTTTTTAATTGATTGACTATTTCCTGACAGGTGGCATATTTTCCTTGTTCTTCAGAGACATTTATACGTGGCGAAACCCGCACAGCGGAAATTCCGCTAAGCGTATTGGCTGCCGCATTCTCGATTCCTGCTCTATGATGAATTGATACATCGCATTCTTCTATCTTTTCAATGGCTCGATGTACACGTTTGTTCTCTATACATAGTGATCTCCAAGGCACTAGCACTTTATGATGGGTAAAGACATCTACGTGTCCCCCGATGACAAAAAATCTTAACTTCCCTAGCGCCCATTGTACGACAAGTAATTCCTTTTCTGTGACGGTATAGTTCTGTTGCGCATTAGTGAGTGTGCGACTTATATATTGCACAGGACGTCCGTCAGCTTTTAACACCACTCCTATCCCAATATTTGACGCGTCTGTAACAATTGACATATTACCTACCGGGAAAGTCAAAATAGTTGCCTCTATTAATTTCTGCTTGCAGAGCATAAACGCTTCTTAAGCCTCCTCCATCCAACGACACGGTATCTTGGCACTTGATAACTAAGACAAGGGTTTTTGCGTAACCGCCATCCCTGCGAGGTATGGTCTGTAGAAATTCACCATACCAATCAACCGGCGCAATTTTTTTCTAGTAGTAGACACGGATAATCCTTGATAAGCTGTACATTTGAATCAAACTGCATGCATCCCTCCGCTGAGACTAAATGCCCCAGGAACCTCACTTCTCGACCTATGCCGCGAAGAATTCCAGAAAGGTATGTCGCTCCTGTCAGATGTTGTAAATGGACTCATACAAGGAGTTGCAGCTGCCACTTTGTTTGCCATCATGGTCGAACTTTGAAGAGCCTGAAGTCTCTATTCCAGGCCTCCCAGAGCACTGGATATTGCACCGTATCTGGTAGGATCCAGCAGCATGAACATGATGGCCTCATGCGGTTGCAACCCGGGTAAAGTCTCAGTTAGTTTCGAGAACCGCCGCTTGATACATGTCATGGTATCCAGGGACATCTCTCCCAGTAATGGTTTGAGGCTGAACAATTCTGGAAACACCTCCTGAGGCCTGGCCCGGAATTGCTCCAACACTCGTCTTTTGTACTCTTCATACGTGAGGTCATCCGGCAATTCCAATTGGACTTCTACTGTCCAGTCCACTAGTTTCTGGACAGCCACACACAAAATAGGTGCTTATAAAGAAAGTTCTTGGGCTCGAACTGATGCTTCAAATTTTTTGAATAACAACTCTGGCCTTTTCACATCTAGTGGTGCCAGCATGGGCTTAAACTCTGTTGAAGGTCTGAAATAACTGAAATAAATGATCATTTCGCTTGATTAATCCAATTAAATGGTAACGGGAGATATGACAATCTGAAATAGGAAATGGAACTCCTAAATCGATCAGGTGAATGAAGTAATGTGAAAATACTAATATTGTATAAGTGAAAGACCCTGCGTTAAACTAAGGTTAGTAAGGAACCGTATTAATCGGCTTGTCACTAATGTACACATTCAAAGATTTAACCAAGTAAGACAACCACAAAAAACCTACCATCAGGTAGACATGAGGGCTGTGTGCGAATCTCCCTATGTATCCGTTGAAGATAGTCTATTTATTGTTTCATATTGTCTAATAGTATCGAATTAAGATCAGTGGCGATTACGTTGTAGATTCCTAGTAGAACCGTCATAACTTTACTGACTTAGTTGCGAAGACAATTAAAAGGCTATGTAAGGCTTATGATAAAATACAGTGGACATCGTCAAAAAGTTGATTTTCGAATGTCGCCTGGCCTTCTCTGGTCATAATATTGCTGTGTAGATGCATTCTTTGCCTCATTTCTATGTGTTATCTAGGTGAATACACTCCCAATGCTGGTGTAGGAGGTTTTGCATTTATGTAAGAGGTTTTTCGGGGTAGCTGTTTATTTAGCGATGCTATGTTATTCCTACATATGCCTGGTAGCTGACGTCGGACCCCTTTTCCAGTATCGTGGTTTGAGAAGGCTAAGTCGAATTATCATACGTGTATTATGAACAATGTTGCAAAGTAAATTAAAATTCACTGTTAGTCAAAATTGACCGTGCTCTAGACGGCAACAAAATTAAATATTGTCAACACAAGTTAATATCTAGGCACAAAAGCAAAGTCATAAAAAAACACAATAAATAAAACAGTTACTGTTCACGGATAAACGATTAAAAACACACAAAATATAAATCCTGGCTTTGAGCGTTAAATAATATAAATCGACTGTATGATACGGGCGTATTGCGGACGGGTGTGTATTATTATTAAACAAAATCCTATTAATTACAAATAAAATTACAGTTCAAGAAATCTCAATTAAAACTGCTTGAAACTAACAGAGATTGTTTCTAAAATCACAGTTAAGAGAATGATTGTCTAAAACCAGAATTCGTATATGTGATCCTAAGGAAAACCGGATCTGGTTAAATAGATACGCGTTGGGCTGTAACGCTGAGCCGCGCGTTACACTGGATCAAGGGCAGGACAGCTTATTGGTTATTTTATATGATTTGATGATAAGTTATTTTGGACTTCATACATATTAGTCAACAATTTAAAAATAATTTATTGCGCAGTTGGTGGTAACACTACTTTATATCAAGTTTACAAGCTTTAAATAAACACCAATCTCATAGTATTTAACCAGTCGTCGAACCAGGCAACAAATACAATGGGATTGGGGTTTAATTCAAGCTCGCACTCTGATTTTAAAAATAGTCAACAATCTGTCTTAATACAATTTGGGAGTTATGTAAGGATTATCGGCGTTTTTGCACATGTCCAGTCAAAAACATAGGCTTCGTTCTGAAGTTGAATGTTTTAAGCTTTTATTTGCCTTCGCAACAACGTTTTTGCAAAAGGTCAGACTGACACGTTTTATCCATCTAAATTTTATATGCATTAAATTACGTAGCCCCAGTAATCTGCAGGGCCGCTATTTTAGTTTCTTGTTTTGATTTATATTCTCTTAACTGGAGCGCAGCTCTGGCTAATATTATTATTGTTTTAACGGCCCATTATTGAACCATAAGACAAAACGTGAGCGATGTTTCAAAACTACGTGCGACATGATGTATTTTCACAGATCGGTGTCATATTATAATCATGCATATTAGATAGTATTAAATTGGCCATTATTTATTCATGTAGCAAAATGGGTAATATATTAGATCATAACACTAGCTGTGCTCATTAAAATCTTTAGTTTCATCGTTTTTGCACTAATTTCATTTACATAACTTGAACGATTTAATATATGCAATGTTTGAAATCTTCCTCTGTTTGCTTTCAGTGGCATTTATTATTTGACATTAATTTGCAAACATATTAACTCCTAGTATACGAAAAAAGGAGGGAATATATACCACATTACTAACAGCCTTCTATTCCTCAGGGAATCTTAACATATCGGCGCCTAAACTAGTATAACCCCGCCTATACGGGAGAAGGCATATAGCAAAATGGCCCAGCGACAAATGTGAATCGCCTCTATACGAGAGAAAGGGTATTTAGAAGTATAACTTAATTTTAAAGCAATAGTTTATGTTATTCCTTTTCATTTGTTTTTGTTTTATCAACATTTAGTACTGCTTGCATTAAACATCAAATTAAAGTTGAAACGGTAGCTAAGATTTGTGTATAATTAACTTGTTCTTATGTATTGCTAGAGTCGGTAGTGTACTTGATATTGAGCAGAGGGCATGAACCGTGTTCCTTTTGTTTTAAATTATTTTTTTTGTGAAAATGATGTAAATACAACAATTCAAATAACTGCGCGTGACATTTATATGGCCATATTTTTAAAGGGCTAACTACCATATAACATGCATTTGATTCTGGTATTGCTCACAGTCGGGCTGAGATATATTTATGGTCTAGCTAATTGGTTTTCCTTTAACCTGTCCTTTTGTTTTTCAAATAATCATATAAATGTAGAATAGCCAACAGAAACTAAATATTGACAAAGGTAGACACAAAAGTTAATCCAATAGACTGGTTTCATCCATATTGGGAAGACATCAAGTAATTTCCAGGATTTTCCGCAAATATGAAATGTATCAGGCCACATTTACTTCGGAATATGAGACTTTATCCAATGCGCCACCCATGACCCATACCAAACGCAATTTTCAATCACACAATAAATTGTTTTCCTGATTAGTTATTCCTTCAGGCAAAGCCCATGTGGCATCTCCTTAGGCCTTAATTTAGAAAAATTTGCGCCCTGCCGTAGGGTGGCTCAGTAGTTTGCGCAACAGATTCCGAAGCAGACGTGCCCAGGTTTGACTTCTGTCCATAGGAAATTGTGAACAGTACGTAATAAGTTCCCAACGATGACGAAAAGGCCCATATGGAGGTATTTTTTCTACCATACAATTTAATAGTTTATACTGACAAATATATACATATAATGAGTCACGTTTTTATATAAAGATCGCAAACTTGATTAAAGTAGCTGAAAACATCATTCATAATAATCAAATTGCAAATCAAACGCGTTTACAGACATTTTGCGAAGCAAAAGAACGAAATAGAATCACGGACAACGGAGACTGGTGTATACCACTTTCCTAATCCTCAGCATAATAAACGCTATAATTTTCTACAAGATTTGAATATAAAAAAATGAATTGTTTTTGTTTGTGTAAAAACGCGCCTTTGAGCGTGTTTCAGTATGTGCCTTTCCATTTTACAGTTTGCTACATAATGTATCTGTTTAATTCAGAATTATCCCCATTGCTTTCATTAAATTTAATTTGCGAGCGTGGTTAAAGCACCAGTCGCCGTGTATCTTATAAATCGCAAAAATGAAGTCATTCACACTTACTGACACATTACTACCTTCCATGAACATCTTCGGAACACTACGACAAACTGACTTTCGACGATAAAACCACAATGGATTTCACATGCATTGTGCATAACTGTAAATTATGCTTGCATGGATATTATGCACTTACGTAATTAAACATTTTTAGCTTTTTATCAATATATATATATATATATATATATATATATATATATATAATATGAGAAGGTTATATAAGGCCAATTAATAATCAGTGATAACAGTTATTTGAATTAAGTGCAAAATCCATATAAACACCGGCCCAATTTTATTTCACAAGTCGCAAAACAGCAAAACGTTAATACATATACATAAATAGAAAACTAAGATACGCGGCTTTTACCTCTAGTAGTCTCACATACCATGTACATGACTGAAAATATTGGATACACAATTTCTATGCAGTCACGAGGATGACATATTTGCAGTTTTTGCTACACATATATAAGTAATACGATTAAATTTCATTGATTATGCGAGTGCCGACAACAATTGTTTTAATAAAATTTGCAATCTTGATGCAAACCAAATTTAAATGTGCATAACCAATTGCAAAACCGAGTAAACTTATCGTTGTTCACACCAAATCACGTGTTTCGATCTTGCATGTTCATCATATGAACACGGCTGTATAATGGCTAGCGTGTTGAGGCCTCTAATCTATTCGAGTCTGTAAGCCCCATAGATGCCAGATCGCTGGAAGTCCTAAAATTCACAGTAGAGTCGGATATGCTTATAAGATTGTTTGCGTCACTTAAGTTCAAGTCCGCTATGTCCTGCACTAACCTACTTGTGTCCTCAAATTTAATATCGGCATCCATGAATTTAAGGGATAACAATTAAATCGATACTTACTGTTAGACAATCGGAATGCGAAAGTTGGAAAGCTGTTCCACTCAGCAATAATCTAGAATGAGAAAAACTTGAACCACCGATGAATCAAATATACCTGTTCCAAGACGTCACCTTCAATAATATTTTATATCAGAACAAAGGCAATTGATGGAGAAATATATTTGATGATGATGTAATCTTTTACTAGTGAAAAATGTTAAAATGCAGCAGACCAAAATTACAATACCAGTCACGAAGCGAGATACTTGAAAAACTGAAAAATAGCGCACAATTTAAAATCAAGTATTTAAACAAAGAATGTTCTGGAAAATAAAAAGAAAAAAATCTTTTTAAATAAAATTCGTTACAATCAGCTATGGTGGTTTAAATTTATCAGTCAATGTTATTTTACATAAGGCGGAGGATTTAACATCCTCCACAAGCGAAAACAACCGTAATATACATATAAGCAACAGAAAACTATGATTTTGACTATTTCAGTTTTCTCGCATAAATTTTACTTAAACGGAAATGCCGGCTGCAAAATTTCTATGCAGTTACAAACATAAAACTATTGCGGCTTTTGCAATATATTTATTGTATACAATTAAGGAATCATTGGTTGCTTGAATGGTGGTAATTATTATTTAAATCAAGTTTACGAAATTTTCATAACACAGATCCACATTCAAATAACCAGAGCAAACCTATCGTCGTTGAAATCAACTGAAGCATTTACACATTTCATGCTCATCTCAGAGCACTACGCCATATATTTGATCGAGGATCAAGCCGTAATGCATAAATGAATGAAGGCCAATAAGATATACGGATCCCATTTCTAGTACTCTCGCAAACGCTGCACGTGATAGCAAATATTGGCTGCACACTTTCTATGCAAACACGCACATTATAATTTTGCATTTTTAGCCATATAAATATATATAACATATATATATATATATATATATATATATATATATATATATATATACTTGAGGGAGGTATAACTACTAGGAGTACAATTACCTAGATAACATACAAAAATGAGGTAAACTAAGCATCTACACAACACAATTATAGCCAGGTGAAGATAAATTGTACACACGACCTTTAAATTGCAGTGAAATACTTGCGTTTTTCAATAGTTGGAAGTTCGGAAAATGCTATTCTAGCTTACGCGATTGTCATACTCACGTTGTTAGAGGTACTGGTAGAGTTATCAAAGAATATATACCTATCATCGATGTCCAGATCTTCACTCTTTAGTCACAGAATTGAAGTGAGTGGTGGGTGGTCTTACACTCAGAGATTGCGAATTTCCTAACGAAAGACGGAACTGGCCTGAACAAAATCTCGATTGTCGAATAATAAGATATTGTCTACATAATCCAGATCGCCTAATCTACTGCCTGGGAGAACGTTGAAACCTCCATCCTGAACGTATGGATGAGTGATGTCCATAAAAGCATATACAATTTTTCTTTAAATAGGAAAGTGGACGTCCTTGACGAATACTATTTTCGTTAGTAAAGGTCGGCGTTAATTTGTTGTTCACTGCAATGTGATCAGAAGTGTTTGAGTAGAGAGCACGTATAATATTTAAACATTTGGTTGGCGCACCACTTTTCGAAAGAATGCCGGACAGTACATTGCGATCTACTAAGTCAAATGCACTCTCGAAGTCTAGAAAAACGGCTGTTGTGATAAGGCGATATATATTTCGCTTTATGGCAAAAATAATGTATTACATGTGATTCACACGAAGTGCCACGGCGATGCAAGATAATCGAAGAAAATAACTTAGACACGACTGGAAGCTACATTATGCCAAGATGATTATCACGCGAATTACGATTTCCTCATTTCATATAGTTTGAAAATGATAAGTCAGCACACAACAAATAATATCGCCATCATACTGAAATTGTGTTTTGAATCAATTCATCGGACTCTGCAGCTTTGCAACTTTACCCATAGCATGAAATTCCTGCTCTAGTTATTAAAAAGCTTAGGTCTGTGGAAAAGGCGTTCTTGCTGTCATCTGTAATGCAATTGGTGGGAGCATATGCAGTAAAAACGAAATGGCTACGCTGAATAAGGTTTCTGACATTGATTTTGATTAATTTAAGCGTGTCGCAAAGAGTCGGCAGTGTACAGCGATCCATTTAATAAAGCAAGATTTAATCCGTTAGCAAAGTATAACACCCGCGTCCCATTTGCTGGCTTAAGAAAAATACGTCAAACGAGTCTCGAATCAAAAACGTTTATATAAAGATTGGGCACCCAGTTCTGTCATGCTCGTGGGATCCTGTACTAAGATTTCAAAGGGTAAAATATATCCACTTCTGATTTATCAAATATACGTGATACAGCTTTAGTTTATCTTATTTATTTGAATGCTCGCACATGAAATGCACTAAATTTAAAACATAACGTTGGTCTAATAAATGGTAGTCTATATAATGTATATTAAATATTTAGAAATATGACATTTAAAAGAGCGGTAATGTCCGATGAAGAAAAAAGAAAAAAATTGAGAATCGGAGATGGTGTTGAGGCCCCTAACCTATTGGTGTCTGTAAGCCCCATAGATGCCAGTTCGCTAGATGTCCTAATATTCACAGTAGAGTCTGATATGCCTACATTGTTACCTGTGTCAATTAAATTTAAATCCGTTATGTCCTGCACTAAATGAAATACATCTTCTAATTTAATATCGGTATTCATGATCAAGAATTATTATACTCAAATTGACACTTACTTATGGCGATAGGAAGGTGAGAGTTGGAAAGCTATATCTTCAGCAATAATCTGCTTTGATGTGTACGTGACCCACAATAATAAATAAAATTACCTGTTCCAAGGCTCCTCCTCAGTGTTATATTATATCAGAACACAAGACAAGTGTTGGAAGATTATATTGTAGAAAGCTTTTTAATGTTTATAATGGAAAGAAATGTTAAAATGCAGCAAACGAAAATCTTCAACCAGCCCGGAAGCGAGATACTCAAAAACTGAAAATAGCGCACAATTTTAAAAATCAAGTCTTTAAACAAAGAATGTTCTGGAAAATAAAAAGAAAAAATTCTTTTTAAATAAAGTTGTTACAATCAGCTATGGTGGTTTAAATTTATCATTCAAGGTCATTTTATATAAGGCGGAGGATTCAACATCCTCTACACACACCACCTTCTCAAAAAAAGAGAGGAACGACTAATAGTAGATGTAATCATCGTTCTTCGGCTGACGTAGTATTCTTCCAGATCGTTTTGTGCATACTGGCGCCCCTGACGTCGTCATCTCGCCCGATATAACATTCGCTGGTTCTTCAATATCATCTGGTGTCGACAAATAATTTTCATGCTGTGATTCAGTAGAATAAGATTTTGATATGTTAGACAACGGTTTTTCCAATTGCTGCATTTCATTATGTGTCTGCAAGATGGGATTGCACACCTCAGATTCGCCCATGGAACGGTCATTCAACGCATCTTTTAATTCGGTCACACCGTCAATCCAGATAAACTGGGGAATACAGCGATCCAACGTAACACAATCCTCAATGCCATTTATTTCTATGATGACATTCTTATCAGTCATCCTCTTGACCTTGTATGGTCCTTTGTAAAATGGTGTTAGGCAGTTCTTCCTATTCTCATTAGTAATATAAACATGCGATGCCGATTTTAAATCAGAGGACACATAGCATTTAGTTTTAGGTTTTCTAGTTTTGGTTGGGGCCAAACGACACATCTTGTCTCTAAGTGCTCCTACAAACCAATCTACATAACTAGAAGCCCAATCAAGACTACTTGGAGTTTCAATTAGAAGATCTCCAGGCAACCTTAATGGTTCTCCATAAACTAATTCTGCAATGGAAGTTCCTAATTGTGCCCTATATCTGTTGCGCATGGCGAGTAGTACTATAGGAAGATCGTGTATCCAGCTTGTTCCACTAGTACACCTTAATGCAGCTTTCAGTTCACGATGTAGCCTTTCTACCATCCCATTTGCTCGTGGGTTATACGCGCTAGTATGAATTATAGTGATTCCCATGATGTTGAGAGATCTTACGAAAAGCTCTGACATAAATTGACTACCACGATCACTAGTGACCTTTTCCGGAACACCATAACGCGATATCCAATTATGTAGAAACGCGAACAAAACTTCTTGCGCTGTCATGTCTTTTAAAATCGCCACTTCAAATTGACGACTAAATCTATCTACCATAGTCAGCAAGTATTTGTTTCCGTTTACTTCAGGCATCTCAACAATGTCTATGTGTACGTGTCTGAACCGTCCATTTGGTATTCCAATGTTCTTTATCTCGGTTCTGGTATGTCTCCACACCTTACACGTTTGACACTTGGCACAGGCTCTTACCCATACCCGTATATCTTTAGACATGTGCGGCCATACGTATCTGTCGTTGATTAATCGAATGGTGGCTTTAATGGATGGATGACCCATGTTATGTAATACTTGGATAATCTTGGCCCGTAACTCCAATGGCACATATGGTCGTGGTTGACTTCTAGATGTTTCGCATAACAACCACTTGCCACTTATGAGCTTACGCACATATCCTGGTCTTTTGGACAATACCAATGTAAAGGGATCCAGTCCTTGCGCTTCCTCGATTTGACTAACGAAATCATACATTGATTCATCTAAACTTTTCAAAGGACCTTGAAATATCGTATCGACATCAGCTTCATTCGGTCGGCTTAGTGCATCTGCTACCACATTCTCTTTACCAGCAATATGAGACACAGTGAAATCGAACTCTGCTAACCGTGTTATTTGGGAATTTACTCTACGAGAGTAATTAAGCCTAGCTGTTTTACCAAGTATGCTGATCAATGGCTTATGATCGGTCAATAACTTAAACTTGTGACCATCTAAGTAATGCTCGAAGTGTAACACTGCGGCATACACGGCTAGAAGCTCTTTGCCAAACGTATCATAACGTTTTTCTCGATCAGTAAGCTTACGGCTATAAAACCCAATCGGTTTTACTACGTCCCGATCTCTTTGCTGTAGCACTGCCCCTAATGCAACATCTGAGGCATCAGTGATTAGTTCGAAAGGTTTTTCCCAATCTACAGGTGCTAATGTGGTTACGTCACTTAACATATCCTTGGCCTTTTGGAAATTTTCTCGGTCTTCTTGACTCAAGATGATAGGCCAAGACTTCTTGATCGTGCTCTTTTCAAGAGTGAGATGGCTTGTTAACGATCCAAGAATTCCGGCTAGACCTGGAATGAATCGACGATAATAGCTGATCATGCCCAAGAACCTTCGCAACTGGCGTACTGTTCTGGGTTCAGTTACGTCCTTAATGGCTTGGACCTTATCTTCCAAAGGCTTAATTCCGTCTTTGGAAAGTATATGACCAAGGTATTTAACTGAAGAGCAACCGATATTACTCTTATTAGGTTTGACCACTAATCCATATTGTTCCAGCCTGGTCAAAACCGTTTCCAAATGCGTGCGATGTTCGTCTCGTGAGCGACTAAAAATAATTATGTCGTCTATATATACTCTCGCAAATGGACAATTCTGAAGGATTTCTTCAGCCAAACGCTGGAATGTCTGACTGGCGTTTTTCAAACCAAAAGGCATTCGAAGAAATTCATGCGATCCCCCTCCTGGAAATCTGACTGCGGTGAGTGGTATCGAACTTTCTTCCATTGGTACCTGATAGTACGCTTTCTGGAGATCTAAAGTTGAATAAACCTCATATCCCATTATATCTCGGAGCAAAGTACTCTGGTTAGGGAGAGGATAAGAATCACCCTTTGTCACTGAGTTTAATAGACGATAATTCCCACAAACCCTCCATTGACCCGGTTCAGGTTTGGGAACTACCACTATTGGGGAAGCAAAATTGGAATTTGACCTTCTACAAATCCCCTCTTCGCGCAATTGATGAAATTCTGACACAGCTACTTGTTGCTTGTGTTGTGCCAATGGTTGAGCCTTTGGTGAACAAGGTAACGGAGCTACCAATTCTATCTGGTGTTCTACTCCTATTTTCAAACCTATCCTTTTGGCACTAAAAGGTTGAAACACTGCTAGGTGCTTCTCGATAATATCGGCAAAGTCATGTGCGACTGATGGACGAGGTAAGAGGACTGTTCTAACTGCCGACACGTTAGACTCATTATTTATTGATGTCCCTACGCCTTCTGTGATAGTCCTAGCCTTGGGGTCTAATGCCAGCTTGAAATGTGTCAAGAAATCCATGCCAATGATATGGTCCTTGACATCGGCTACTAGAAAATTCCATAGGAAAGAAGATTTCTGGCCTAATGTTACCGACATTTCTTTCATCCCTTTTACTTCAATCGGACTACCATTCGCGGCCCATAGTTGATAATCAAATGTGGGGCAATCTGCTTCCACCACGTCTGACCTAACTATGCTTACCTCAGCACCCGTGTCTATGAGAAATTCTAATCCAGATAATTCATCCTTAATAATGAACTTGTTGCTGGACACTCCGGCAATGTTTTCAAGATCCCCGCTTAGTGAGAATCGGACTCTCTTGCCTTTTATCTCGGTGCTATTTGTACTAGTCGCCTCTTTTGCTTTGAGTATGCCTTTTAAAGGCATATCTGGGAGCCTTTGCAATGGAACCCCCCCTACGGCTCCTACTAGTGGGGGTTTTTCCCTTTTCCCGGTGACGGATTTCTCTCAACCGGTTTTGTGCTTCCTTTCCATTTGGGTCCACCTAATCGCGGGTAATTATAATTTTCATCTTGGCACTTCGCACTGCGTCCATATTCGCCCTGTGCCTTACCCCATCCGCGTGGCCCTTCGAAGCGTTGACGCGAGTGACTCCTTCGGCGTCTAATATACTGGACCTGACTCTGAAGTTGTGCGACATCACTACGCAAGCTAGCAACTTCCCTACATAAGAAACGCAAACTTTCTTGTGTGGTCAGGTGGTTTTCGGTATCTGCCCTGACTGGCTGCATCGTTACAGAATCTGCCATTACAGCATGTACTTGTGGTTCTTGCTGTTTATACACGCCGTCTAACCCTCTGAGTTTTGTCGGCCAATCTATGTTCATTGTGTCAAACACTTCCATTGTTGTTCTGAGCCTAATTGGTAACTCAGCTGTAAAAATGGAGTTGACTACATCACTAGATATATTCAACCTGGAAGCTTTCGTGCAAAGGCGTTCATAAAATTCGGACGGTAACTGACGCCCCATTTTTTCTAAGCGTAATAATTCGCACATTTGCGCTGTTCTTCCAGGCTGATATCTCTGTTGAATTTCAGCCATTAATAACTCAAATGCGTTGTACGGCTTTTCTTTCACAGTTCTGTCTCTGAAATTTTCCAAAGCATTTCGGAAATTCTCAGGCAATGCCATCCATGCTGCAACAAATTTCTCCATAGGGTTCACAATACAATAAGCCTCAAATATCATTTGGGCATCTCCTACCCAACTTGCATGTTTCTCTGACTTATACTGTGGTAGACTTAATATTCTTGGACTGGCGCGGTCGCCAAATTTTGTTGAGGCCCCTAACCTATTGGTGTCTGTAAGCCCCATAGATGCCAGTTCGCTAGATGTCCTAATATTCACAGTAGAGTCTGATATGCCTACATTGTTACCTGTGTCAATTAGATTTAAATCCGTTATGTCCTGCACTAAATGAAATACATCTTCTAATTTAATATCGGTATTCATGATCAAGAATTATGATACTCAAATTGACACTTACTTATGGCGTTAGGAAGGTGAGAGTTGGAAAGCTATATCTTCAGCAATAATCTGCTTTGATGTGTACGTGACCCACAATAATAAATAAAATTACCTGTTCCAAGGCTCCTCCTCAGTGTTATATTATATCAGAACACAAGACAAGTGTTGGAAGATTATATTGTAGAAAGCTTTTTAATGTTTATAATGGAAAGAAATGTTAAAATGCAGCAAACGAAAATCTTCAACCAGCCCGGAAGCGAGATACTCAAAAACTGAAAATAGCGCACAATTTTAAAAATCAAGTCTTTAAACAAAGAATGTTCTGGAAAATAAAAAGAAAAAATTCTTTTTAAATAAAGTTGTTACAATCAGCTATGGTGGTTTAAATTTATCATTCAAGGTCATTTTATATAAGGCGGAGGATTCAACATCCTCTACAATGGCTCTTATTGTTCACGGTAATGTGTGGACTGCAAAAGACCATTGAGTCGCCCGTCCTTTGTGGAGATGATTTGTATTCAGATTTTCCCTTCTATTATATAGTCCGCGAACCAAGACTGGGCACCAGTGGCCTACGTATTTTGTAGTAACCGAAGCTTGACCTTCACGTCTGGCGTAACTGGTATCATTCTGTTACTACAAATTTCCAGCTTAGGTAAACCAAATTCATGACTTCAGATTAAACGGGATGGGTGTATCAAGTTAGACTCGACAAACTTCATGTTACTATTACCGTGCTGAATAATTAATGCTTACCGATCGTCAGACCGAAAATTTTTATGTCCAAAGTTATTATTTTATAAATTATTTTTTTGTTTATTATTTGTTTTTAGACGTACATTCACAGCGGTAGTCTCCAAGTAATGGAGCATTTTTCGTTGGCCTGTCACAACATTAAGCCGATATGTGAAAGACATGCTTGAATTAAATTTTATTTTGCATCTGCACAGGTGCTATTCCACATTGCATGCAGATAGCATTTGGATTTTATCATGCATACATATGCTCACTTGTACTCATAAAAATTTCAAGATTATTCTAATGGAGGTTTTAATTCGAAGCTGTGCCAATATTACAGAACTAACAAGACCTCTTCGGTATACCACTTTTGCCCATCCAAATTTATTTCCGCGGTTCTGTGCCACCAACTGGCCGATATGATTAACAATAGCTGGGAAAGTACTTATCGTTTACATAAAAAGCCGAGCTTTCTGGTTCACATGAAAAGGATATTTGTATTCCGATATTACAAGAATGGTTCACAACGCCATCGGCGGCACGACAAAGGACAAAACTTTAGACACCTCCATTAATACTCCAATTTTTTCATTCTTAAGCAATTACTGAAATTTCCATTCAATACCATAATAATTTGTGGCTTTCTGCAACTTGCTAAGGCCTTTGATGAGTAAGGGCCAAGAAATTATACGTCAGGTTAACACAAAAGGTAGAGCTAGTGTTACCCGTTTTGTGGTAAATTCTGTCACGTTCTACTTTTTAAAACAGATTCGACTTCGTTAAACGTATATAAAGCTTATCTAAAATGCACAGAATTAAGGGTTTAAGGCGTTTTCAGTCATGACCACCATCCCATCAATAGTTAAAAATAAATGCTTCTCTGCCGCATAACTATAAAAATTAGAGCTACGTATTGGTTGTAAAAAAGAAGCTGTATTTAGTAGTTTTCAATGTTAAACAGCCAGAAAATAACCAAATAATTTGACAGCTATACAAAAATAATTATTTTAAAGCAGAAAATGACTTAATTTTTACAGAAAACAGCGTTGAAAGTCTTATAATCACAAATAGAACATCGAGTTTTTTTGATCTGCATGTATCTTGAACATATTTTTATTTATGAATGAACGCATGTCTCCAACATTCATCCATGCCCGGGCACGAAAAGCAGCCAAATGGGAATAATATGTCGGAGCGGGGTAAGATACAGAGCGTGAGCAGCGCATGTAAGCATGGCACAAAAAGAACGTAAATTTTTGAAGAGAATCAGAAGACCAATTTGAGTCATCGTAGAGTACACAATAGTGGGCCGGCTTTGTTGTTCCCTGCAACGAAACAATTAAAATAATACTTATACAAAATGCAAAACTGATTCAATATTTAATTACGATTCATAATAATTTAGGCACAAAAACTATTGGTGAGATTTATGAGAGGGTACTTAGTTACTACATGTATATTTATCTAGATAACTCACAGAAGTGAGGTAAAGTAAGTCACTATACAACACTGTTATGGCCAAATCAGCTTTAGGGCAGGCAACATAAGCAATACAGCTTCGTTTCACTGTATCACATCATAAACAAAAACAAACCTCGTAGCAAAAACTGTCCTACTAAGAAAAGAAAATTGCAAAGATTATTCTACTAGAAATTTGCAACAAGATTACGACTGCGCAGATGGTGACAAAATTTACTATATCTAAGGTTGCAAACTTGATATAACCACCTGACCTAATAAGTTCGTGCATTAAGTCAGTATAAAAAATTGTATAGTGTAGAAAAGGTAATTCATAGAATAGACCGGTTTGTCCTTATTGGGATCTCAATATGTACCGGCCAGAATTTGCCGTGGTCATGGCTCGAACCTGGGAACGTCTACTTCAGAATCTGGTGCTCTAAACACTGAGCCATCCTCCCGCACACCATACACAATTATCAGTTATATACTTACATAATGGGTCAGGTGTTTGTATCAAGTTCGTAACCTTGATTATAATAAATTTTATCACCGCCCGCGCCACAGATGTTCTTTTAATTATATAAATATTTATTTCAATGCCGCATTTCCATCTAGTGTGGTGTATGTTAAACAATGACAGATTGGGGATGGTTAGTTAGAACTTTTGATTTAATTTGATGCCATATGAGCTCCACATAAAAGAGCAAAAAAACTAACCGGGTTACTTTAGTTAGTATTTGACTGATAATTGTGTATAGTCTGCGACAGAGTGGCCCAGTGATTAGAGCACAAGATTCCGAAGCAGACGTGCCCAGGTTTGAGCACTGTCCACAGCAACTTCTAGCCGGTAAATGTTAAATTTCCGATTAGGACGAAACTGGTCTACTGGATGAATTGCCGTTTTTTACACGATACAATTCTTACTTTATACCGACAATATGTAAGAACTAAATGAGTTGGGTGTTTATATCAGGTTCGTAAACTTGATTATATTAAATTTTATCGCCGACCGTGCAACCAATGTTCGTTTAACCATGTGAGTTTTCCCCACAGCTTATATGAATAAACAGAATCATTCAAGTAGGAGTTTACCTAACTTCGAGTGCAATCACTTGTCCCACACTAGAAAAGAGCTGCATAATTAACAAGAAAGGCACCCTGAGCAATAAAAAGTTCAAGTATTACTTAAATTAAAAAAATAGAACGGGACTGTGATCCAACTGTTTAACCAATACATATCGAAGAAAATTCAAATGCTTTAGATTCAGACAGGGTAGGAAATGTTCTGAAACAGAAGCTTTCTGTAAATTTAATGAAATTATCGGTAAAATACTAAAAAGTAAAAAAAAAATAGAAATTATAAACTAATTATAGAAAAAAACATTCAAAGTTGCTCTTCATTTTACATATAATAGACCTTAAACACATAGAAGAGTTCACTAATAAGGCTAGGAATAAAGAAATTCAAAAGGTAAGAAAGAGACATGAGAAGAAACTAGCAAATCTGTAGGCCTCCGATAAATATTCCAAGCGATTCTACTTTGCCTAAACGGATAATAAATTTATCGTCTATGGATCTCAAGGATAATGACAAGAGAATCCCTAACCTGGGACTGAATACGGCTGTTCTTATAGAATACATAACTAAAAATGAAATTATTACCGATACAGTTAAAACAAGCAATCCAGCCCATAAAAGATAAAACTAAATTTGAATTGGAGGTTGTCAAATTGGTTTCAGAACATAGAGATGTTAAATGTAAGCCAAATTATGAAATGAAAAGATGATAGAATTTGTTATCTTATAAGGTAATATTCCTTAAAGCAGAGAAACGGTAGAGCAAGAATGCTAATAAATCAGAGGGATTATAATAATGAGATGTATATACATTTAAATAATAAATAAGTTTATCATAAAATAAATTAGAATCCCACTGATAATTATAAAGGTGAGATTAAACTTTTAATTAATCAAATGATTGGGCCTGGGGAATTATATATATTCAGTGCTGGAAAAATATTGGTACAAAGGAGACATCAATTACCTCCCAAAATGTAAGGTTTATACGATTCATATAAACAAGATAATCCAATTACTTTATTTGTGATTATTCAGTATTCTCCAAAATATAAAATGTCCAAATTTATAATGTTATTTAATAAGAAAGTACACCTATTTTTTAGATTATATATTAAGGAAAATTTATTATTTTATTGACAATATTGGTAAATATAAATTATTAGAGAATGGTAAACTGGCAAGCATGGATTTGATATCTATGTATATTAACATTGCGATGTAGGTTTCATTAGATTTTGTTAAACGTTTTTAACAGAATATCCTGAAATACTAGAAGGTATTAAAATAATGGTAAGGAGTATTATGTAAATGTTCAAATTTGTGTCCTCCACATACCTTATATTTAGAAATGAATTCTACCTACAAGTTAAAGGTGTTCTTATGGGACAACCATTAATTATTCATTTATATGCATCATTTAGAAATAATCATTTCTTGAGGTCTCCCCTCAAACCAAACATTACTTAAGATTCTTAAAAGACAGCTTCTTTATTTCGAATCTTGTGGATAATGATTTCTGGGAACTTGCATATTTAATTATATTTTCACAAATATATATATATATATGTGGACTGGTATAAATTTATTGAATGATGAAAATGTAAATATTTAAATAACATCTGGCAGGACCGCATATGGTTGCTTATGTAGGTTTAGATATGCAGATTATATATATATATATATATATATAATGTAAATTCAGAATTTACCTGGATACCCTTCTTGTGAACAGAAAAGATAGTAGAAGTCGAATTCTCGCGGATGTGTTACAATTGTATCAACGACTGTTCCAGGTTCGACATTTTTCAAACTAAAAATATAAGTAAGTTACACAATAAGACGAAATCACTTGACTAATAGATAAAATTAAAAAATGATCACAATTTACTTATTCGTGGGAAACGTTTCTTTTATTTGAGTTTGTCTATTGCCTCAATGCGAACAACAGGCTAATTAAAAAAATAAAAAATAAGAATAATGATAAAAGTAATAATTTCGAAAAAAAATATTGAATGTGAATGATTATGATGGAAAGGATCTAGTTAAAATGTCTATATTTATTATCTAGATTACACAAAAAAGTGAAAGCTATACCTCAACACAACACCATTATGGCCAAGTAAGCTTTAAAGCAATGTGATACCTTCTGCAACACAGACTCTTTTCAGTTATCGCTGTATTGCTACATTAGCCCAACCGAACATCACATAACATAAACTCAAACGGCTACAAATATGGAACATATGAAAATCTTGTCAAAAACATCTGCCGTATTACAATTTGCAGGATGAATTCGTTTTCATAAATGTGTGATGTACACAATGTAAAGCTATTAATAAAAAGTTAGCCTTAGGCCATACCAAATTAACATTTAGAGCATATAGTTAAAATATGCGTATCATTCCATACCTTTAAGAATCCTTGCTAGTCGGAATTATTGATTCCATTGGAAAAATTTTACTTGCTCTATCCCTCTCTCTCTCTCTCTCTCTCTCTTATATATATATATATATATATATATATATATATATTCTGTGAGATTATTGCTACATCGGAAACGTTCTAGTTCTATGTTCTTCCATTACGCAAAGGACATTACCAACCATGTTGAAACAGGTTTTTCCATTTTTCTGATACAGAAATTTATTGTTTTTATGCTGACTCTATTAAACAAACCGTCTTAACTTCGATTGGTCATTTTTTCTCACTGGAACTGAATTATGAACACCAGACTTTAACATAACAATTACCGTGTCTCGTGTAGCGAGCCGTTTGATTCTATTAGGTAGATTATTTCGAAATTCACTTACGTGCCACTTAATTTATCTTTAAGCTCTTTTGATATTGTAATGGACACTCAACTATTTCTGCTTTGAATCCTTTTGCGATAAATTTATACTAACTGTTGATAAATTGACAAAAAATTTCAGCTGACGCCTGCATATCTATGATATCAAAATTTTAATCTTTTTAGGCCAGAGAACTTTTATCCAAGCATGGTTTCATTAATGTTTAGAAAAATTTACGTTCAAATAATTCAAGATAACTTTTCCTGGATTTGAAATTAACATGGATTTTCCTATGCATTTACTTAAATCCCTCGTCAGCTCTATTATTTCTCAGCCTTGCGTAATATAGATTGACATTTCAAACAATTTTATAACCGCTTCTAGATCTCTTTTATTGAATTTCCACATACTTTATCCGCGCGGTAGCATATTCCTCTTAATGTCTTTTAAGAAAACATGGGCATAATTAGATTGTAAACAAAGCTTAAAGAGTTTTATTCGTCCCAGCAGCTTTGGACGTCAAAAGTTAGCGAAAATAAATTCCTTCTGCGGATGAGGCTCACTCATGAATAGATGAAAGTAAATTTTTTTGTGAATACTAAGATTAAACTAAACTAAAACAGATTAAATTACATTTTGAAGTATGCATAGCTTTCACATTTAATACACAGAGAAACGTTTTGAATATGTAGAAGCAAATAAATAGGAAGAACAAAAAAGTAGCTAATCAGTAGACTACATTAGCACCTGCTCCTGAAGTTGATCCAAAAAAGCGGCAAAATGTCAAGTTAGCAATTGCTCATAATATAAGGCAATCAGAGCACGAATTAAGCACAAGTAATTTATCTACTCCTCTCAAAGGTTGAAAAATTTCTGAAAAAGCAATAACCGTTTCCAAATTTTCAAAATATGCCATCGACACAGATTTTAAGGAAAATAGAAAATAAATTTATCACCAAACAGTATTTAAGTGGTCGCGACTAAATTAATTAATTACGTATATATTTAGAAAGCCTAACAAATCCAATCTGTAAATACTTCATAAAACGTAGCATATGCAAAAAATTTCTAACGGCAAATTGAGATAAGTATGACTAAAAACAACGAAGTGTGATGCGAAGCTAGGACAGACAACGGGCATGCCAAGAAACAGAAGCAGTACGATAATCACCAAAAACGCCTCCTGGGATAGATCAAGGCCTAAACAAATGGTATACTAAGCGTAGATTAGACTTACTTGATCCTAACCGAATAATCGGTTGTCAAATAAGTAGAAATTAAATGACTGCGAATAAATTACTCATACGATATATGGTAACACGCGGCTCTGAGTTCCAACCCAATTTCAACAGATCAGGTTCACATTAGGGTCACATATACTAATTCTGGTTTTAGAAATCTTTCTCATAGCTGTGGCTTTAGAAAAAATCTCTGTTAGTTTTAAGCAGATTTAGTTGGGATTTCTGTAGCTACAATTTATTTATGATTAATAGGGTTTGGGTTGAAAACAGCAGAAACACGCGCGAAACACGCCCGTAGCTTGCCGTTAATTACTGTGTCTAAGCTGTCAAAGCCAGGATTTATAATTTGTGTGCTCTGGGTCGGTTATCAATGACTATAAACTGTACTGCTAAGGCGTTCTGGATCTATTTATCGTGATTTATTACTTTCTGCTTTTGTGCCTAGATATTAACTTTGTGTAAGCAATATTTCATTTTGTTGCCGTCTAGAGCACGGTCAATTTTGACTATCATTGAATTTTTAGTTACTTTTTAAAGTTGTTCATAATACACGTATGTTACTCAACTTAGCCCTCTCACATCAAGAAACAAGGGAAACGCTGAATGACGCCGGCTAGAAAATGAGACTGATTTTTTTCGATGTCAGCTCCCAACCATTTAAGTAGGTGTCTTTGCGGAGTGGTTTATTTAGCTATGCTATGATATTCCTACATGTGCCTTAGCAGTATAGTTTAAAGTCATGGATAATCGATCAAGAGCACACAACATATAAATCCAGGCTATGACAGCTTAGACACGGTAATTCACTGCATGCTACCGGCGTGTTACGCGCGCGCGTGTGTCGTTTTTAAAAAAAACAATATTAATAACAAATAAAATTGCAGCTACAGAAATCTCAACTAAAACTGTATGAAACTTACAGAGATTGTTTCTAAAATCACAGTTATGAAAAAATATTGTCTAAAATCCGAAGTATTATATGGGACCTTAAGGTGAACCGGATCTGACTAAATGGAGACGCGTTAGGTTGTAAGGCGGAGCCGCGCATTACAATTTAATTAAAAATAAATTTTATTTCATCTATTCAATTAATTTTTATTTCCTTCTACTAAATAAAAAATTTCATATATAAATGATGAATTAAAAGCTTTGGAGATGGATTTCAATCATAGGAACAAAGCCAGCATAAACAACCGGGTTTCTCTTTGATAGGACCTCTTCTTCTTCCCAGAATTTGCACGAGTCGACTGGAACAAGGGCAAAATTGCATTGGTCTTACGCTTATCCATTGCGATGTCTCTGTGACATGGAATATTGAGTTATATACCAACCTATGTTTTGGATAACCTTTTCCTAAGATGTAGCCTATTTGTTATTTATTTCGACCAACTAGCCACACAAGATTTTACGTTATAGAACGGACCCCGTCCCCTTGGGAAGTGATATTTAATTGAATTTTTGATAGCAAGGTTATACATATATATCGCCAGTATTTACAGACATTATTAAATTATAGAATGAAAACACTTATGAAATGACTACTTACCCTCTTTTAGGAAAAAATCTAACGTGGTGTCTCTTTTGTGTGGTAATATATGTAATCGCCGGCTGATAATCGGGGCCAAATTTTGAACAGGCCTTTTGAATTGCAGCAAGTTCACTTAACAACACAGATTTAAACTGGCCCTCAGACACACCGTCACGATACATTATTATACGAGTTGGTTTCAACATACCGTTATGCTCCAAATTTTCCTGTTAAAAATATAGAAAATAAACGTATACTTGGGATTATCACTAGCTAATTCTTAAAATCGCGCACTAAATGTTCTTAATTTCCACTGACCTGAATTAAGACCTCCATTATTGAAGCCATGGCGTCAATTATTTCTCGGGGTTGCATGTTTCCTTTATCCACCGTGTTCTGTTGACGAATGACAACTGAATACCGCATCAAATCGGATGAAACACTACCAATGACAGCAGCAATTGACTTTTGTACATCGGTTTTTTGTGTACGAACTGGATGTGTAACATCAGCACCAAGTACCATAATTCTGTCATTATCTTTTCGCAAATTTGGTATTTGCCAATTGATGCCACCCAATTTTGCATTGATTTTAAGAAGTATATTGGCTAAAAGAAAATAAAATGACAATGAGTTTCTAATTAATAAACAGCACAAAGTATACTTCATCAGACTCCTTCAGTGGATTATATTTGCTTCAAGAACTGGAAAGCCTTCCGCGTTTGGAGAGAGCGGTATGGCGCCATTAAGAAACCGATATAATCAAAAATAAGATCGGACACGAAATATCTCGTAATACTTTATATGGTTCGCCTGTCTACCGCAGTAGCCTCAGTAGCATTGCAAGCCAAATGTTAAAGTAGATTTCTCAGACAGATACCAAGTCAACGCAGACATTGTTCCTTAATGAGATACGACATAAAAAACAAAAGAGCAGCAAAAAAATTTAGTTATCATGTAAATTTTGCTTCCGATTAGTTTTGACACCCAGTTAGTAATAAACTAAACCAATCCATAGATTCACAAACCTGTAGCACACTTAAGTACCTATAACTACGTGATTAAAGAAATAAACTGATCACAGATTAATGCTATTGGAAATTTCAGTGGTAGTCAATCCATCTGATGTTACCAGCAGCGTCACCTAGACGAATTCGTTGACTGAAAACGTGAAATTTTACCATGAGCTTTTTAGGGCATTCATATTCAGTGCCTAACGAGTGGACACATACTGGGCCATTATTCTTTTTTGTTAGCAGAATGACAACATAATATTCAGCAAGCCAGATAACACCACCACCAAGATCGACTTCAATTAAGGACAAGCTTAAACGAGTCACATATTTTGTCTTAGAACACAGTGCACTACAACATTTTATGCATCACACAACGACGATAAACTATCAATACCAGTTGTCTGATGAAATACATGAGGGTGATCTACTTTTTCCGGTCGAAATGTTTGATAAAAGGAACTGTCTCAATACTATTGCTCTTTATAATTGTCTGGTGAAGGATGATTCTATGATTGATAATTAGCGATGTAGAAAAACTTATGCAGTTTTGAAATATAGAAGACCAAATTCACGTATCGCACACCGTAGTTTCAGCGTCTATTATGCCATGTTGATTTTTATTATTAGTTGATAGCTTACGCATCACTCCACGAAACCGGGTGTCTATGCGAAAGCTAGCACAGACAATAAGTGTATAGATCTTTAATCAACACTGGATAGCCTAAATGAAAACATAATCAGCCGGAGTACTCTCAATTAGATTCATCATCATCATCATGCCCAGCCAAACAAAAGCCAAAAATGACTAACGTTTCACTGTTATAAAATCATAAGCGAGAAAAATTTAATTAACATCAAAAATAATAATTTGGACACAATAACATTATGGCAAAGTCAGCACTAGCGCAAGGCAATATCAGCAGTACAACTTCCTTGCTTCTTTCACTGTATCACGCCATGAAAAAGCCAAACCTCGCAGCCAAATTTGCCCTACTAAGAACAGTAAGTTACGATATCTGCAACAAGATTGCCACTGAGCTCGATTTAATGCTATATCGCGAAAAGTTTCTAACCAAAAACTATAATGCGCACGTGGACCCCAATCTGGCAGACGGGTGGGGTCTATACTACCAAATTTAGATGTAAGTTACTTCAACTGTTTCTGCCACGCCAAAATGTGCCCTCATTGTATTTTACACAAATCTGGTGCTGAATGTAAGAGCAGAGCTCTCCTGGGCAACAGACTTGATGGCATACGCAAAACGTGACCGAGCCAACGAAGTTGGAGCCTTAGTTATTTTTTTTAACGAGGAACACTTATTGACAGATTGGGGAAGGATCGCCTTTTGCCGTAATCCAGAGAAAAATGACATACAATGTGAAATTTTCGAAACAATCCAATCTGGATATAAATAATATAGATACTGCAGTTGTGCAGTTCAACAGCACAACGACTGACAATCTCGGGAAACAAGAGTTCTCACATTCAAAGAGCGACTGGATAACCTATCCTTGGCCTCAATCGGCACATGAGGAATAGCATATGCTGCTGTCTTTTATTTCAGAATTTTCTCTTACATTGTGGAAGAAATATCGTTGCCAGTCATCGTTATTGACTTTTCATTTGAACCCATGTATGTGAACACGGTGTTTTCCGTCATTACCATCGGAATTGAAGTCCGACTTTGAGTGATGGCTCTAAGTGAGCCACAGCTTTATTTCAAGAAAAATTCCGTGGTATTATTGCCTACACATAATCGCATTAGCATTCTAACCAGAGGACACCAATTTGAGGCTTCTCTTCATACGCTTATTTTCGCTCATCGTATTCTAGGTATAGCCTGCCATCGAAGGATTACGTGTAGCATCCTATTCCGAATTATACCCCATTAAGTCGGTCAATCACCTTAGGCTATTGAGTTCCATTTTTCTCAGAATATATGTATAAAATTCTTGTCGTGTTTTGGTCAAAATCTGGACTATGTTACCATGTCAAAATAATTCTTAGAGAAGAGGACTCTGCTGGGAATTTGAACCACAATTATACGTACAATGTAACAAGGCCAACGCATCTGATGGAGCATGCTTTTATTCAAACAAGCACTAATTAACGGATCAAAAATTATGTCAAATCGTGTAAGCATTGGTACTTGGTTGATAATCTGTACCATGTTTCTCAGACAGCAGTAGCGTGTAAAAACGGTACGCACATATGCTTTGCGTACTAGAAGCTTAAGAGACGAAATCATATTTTGATTACACGCGATTTGTGGATTTATACTTTGTAGTCCTTCTTTGCTCTGATGATGACCGTGAAGAGCGAAAGGCGACATTATGTGACTGGCAGTATTATTGCTTCGATTTCCGACAGATTAGATACAAATGCATTCGTTTATCTCAAGCTTAAAAACTTTAATTAAGGAACTGTGCAATCAATGATCATTCAATTGTGTAAGTATTGCATGCCAAAATGATTTAATGCTGTGTAAGGTTAGCCAAAGAAGCTAACGGTTCAATTTTAAGTAAAGCAAATTTGTGTATTTAAATTTTAATTGTAAAGATTTTAGGCCTAACTAGAGTATTAATTGCAGGTAATTTTATTATTGGCTTTGCCTTTAATTAATGGTTTACAAATTTAAATTTTAAATAATTACAAAAGGTTAATCTGCAAGAGCAAACATATGCGAAACTTTTAATGAATAAAATAAAAATAAGCAATTACTTTAATCTAGATTGTAATTTTAATATAAACACATGGCCCTTTATGTATGTAATTACAATCACTGCCCGCGCAACCAATTTTCGTATAATTATATAAATGTTCATTTTAATACCATTTCTCCATGTAAATAAAGACATAACCAATTATGTATATATATTTTTCAGTATAAATTGTTATTCTAATATAGAAAAGGCAATTCACACAGTAGACTTTAATGAGAATTTATCACGTATTGTTCCGAATTTTTTCGCGGACAGAGCTCGTACCTGGGCACGTCTGCTTTGGCTCAGTAGTTAGAGCATCAGTTTCTGTTATGTTGGAGCCCTGTCCGCGGAAAATTTTGGAAAGTACATGATGAGTTCCCAATAGAGACGACACCGCTCTATTGAATGAATTTCATTTTCAACACTATACAATGCTTGAATTATACTGAAAATGTATGTATATAAATAGACAGGTATATATATCAAGATCGCAATTTCGAATGTTATCATTGTTATCACCACCCACGCAAACAATGTTCGTTTAATTATAGAAAAATTAACAATTTCAACTTACGCCAAACACCGGGCTTTGTAAGATTACAACTTTTGACACACTGTGTTCGTAGGCCAATTTCAAGATCTCCAAGAAATTTTATAGTCGAATAATCTTTACTGTTATTCAGCACTATAACAGCCAGATGTATACCCTGTGCACAAAAACATAAGTAAATATTGATCGGTTAACACATATACGCATGCAATATAAAAACAGTAGAATATGTAAATCCATAATCGCTTAACTAACTCATTCCATGCCGTTTGATTTATTAAATAGCATAGGTCACGTTTCTCTTTTTTGTGAAACTGCATGGAGTGAATAAAAGAAAATGTGCCAAAAATATTATAATTTCAATATATCTTACGAGCAGTACCAATTTCATTCTTGTTGTTTAAATATCGAAATTTATTGTGTATGGACCATAAAAGGAAGAGAATATAGTGTGTTTTGTATCTTTCAAAATCATCTGAATCTTTCCTTATTTGGAGGGTTGAGTAGTACGGATATCATAATTAGAATTACTACAATTTGCGATCGTGGGGTGTCGCTTTGCACTATCAGTTTTACAAAGATCCAATTGATCCTCAATTCCAAGTTCGTCTTCGTGGTGGCTGGGTGCTGGTTCGTCCTCCGAAGGCTTCAACGTCGTTCATACAAACCACTGGAAATGAGGTACGATCCAATCTTTGTTGAGTGGCAATGTTTCGATTAGGAATTTATCGAATCATCATCAGGCCTCTAATCACACATGCACAGTAAAATGATTAAATAGGCTTTTGTGAGGTCACAATAGCTTAAATCTGCTTTTGTGAGTAACACATCTGCTAAATATGCTATTGTCTGCATTCTACTGCGAAACTGATAGTAAAAAGCGATAATCAATGATCGCAAATAGTGGTAATTATCGCCTAAATGATCAATTTATTAATATTACAATAAAACAGGTTTCTCATAATCGAGTAGAGCTATATCAGTGGTCAGGATTGGCTGTAGCAAACATCTTTGATAAACTTCCATGAATCAGTCTCTTTAATCAAACTCTCAAACTTAAATGCGAAATGTAGTTATAAGCAAATATAAGTTCTGCACAATATGAAAACATTGCTGCAAATACTCACATTCATAATAAACTCCTACTGCATGTTATGATTTCAAAGTGCATTGATATAAGAATAATGAGATGGAAATAACAAAAGTAACGTCATAAAATAAAAGCTAAATAAACAAACCTTTAAACGAAGATTTTTGAATTCATCATCAAGGTGAGCAGAAGTTAGTATTTTACGGTACGGAGTATTATCCAATGCGATGTTGTAAGATTTTGAAATCGAATATAGACCATCGTATACGTTCTCGATATCTCTAGTTGACTGCTGAATGGTTTAATGGAACATATTAAAAATAATTTACAATGGTATAACATCATAGAATATGTTTATTTTTAAGGTAAAGGTAACTAGACTCAGTTTAAATACTCTTTATTGAAAATTGTATTTGTATACATTAAATAAGGCTACTATTCGCACAAAAAACAACTTGTGTCAAATGTGGTATCATCATTCAAGACATCTATTTAAATTTATTTTAATTCCTAAAATGGTTTTTACCGTCTGCCCTAAAATTAACCACATTGCCCTTCCCCCAACCCAAAGCACACAACAACCTATATACACATATGTGTACTCCACTAAAGTGAAATTTATAGAATAACTATAAGCAAAGCCTATGTATTGGCATACACGCCTATCCACGATTACTCTATATTTTAATTGCTGTTCCGGACGCATAGAAAGATCAACAAAATTTATAATTTTATTATATTGCAATAATCCTCAAATTACCAGTTTACCTAATCTCATCATGCGTGCAAAATGTTATAGAGAGGGATGCTTATAAAGCTGTTGAAAGAATATAATATTACTCTATCGTTTGGACAAGACCGAATACGGAGCCTACACTAACGAATCGTATGTCAACTAAATACATATATATATATATATATATATATATATATATATATATATATATACCTCATATCCTGAATAAATTAATTTTCCCATTGAAATATCTGCGTCCAAACAACATACATATCTAAGTATATGTATATATATACATATATATATATATATATATATATATATATATATATATATAAACATATATATATACGTATACAATATCTTAATAATATTTTATTCAAATTTATTATTTGCTTATTTGTAATATACCTATATCTTATATAACTATCAGTTTTTATATACGTTCACACTCAAATATTATGCATATAAAGATAAGCAACTATGTGGGTTCTTCCCACAACTTTTTAAATATCTATATATCCATTATATATACATATATATATATATATATATATATATACGTGTAAAAACCAATTATAATATGGATATCATACAAGTAACACTTTGAGCCCCTCAACAGATAAATTATATCAGTCAAAACGTATTGTTATTATTTAAATATCTATTTATATGTCTATATATATATTTTTTATCTATAAGCAAATCAATGATTTATTTGAACTTCAGGTACCTACAATTCACCCTGAGTTTATAGTATATTTCCTTTAACTAAGTATTTTATTTAAACTCACATTTTATATGTATATATATATATATACGTCAATACACAATATATATACATATATATATAATGTATATCACAATCCACAATTAAGCAACGATGCGAGTTCCCCTCACATCTTATATAAGAATAAATATATTCTTCCACACAGATATATTGCGAATATCTAAATAAGCATATAAGCAACTATGTGAGTATACTATAATCAAGGTTGCGAAATTGATATAAATAGCTGACCCATTAAGTTCTTAAATTTAGTCAATATAAACTAACAATAATATAGTGTACAAATGGCAATTCACCCAGTACACCGGTTTCGTTATTTTTGGAAGCTCATCATGTACTGGCCAGTATTTTCCGCGGAGCGGGCTCGAACCTGAGCATGTCTTATTCGAAATCTGATGTTCTAACCACTGAGCCAACCTGCCGTACATTAAACAGAATAATCAGTCATATACTAACTAATGTATCTCGGTTAGCTTTTTTCTCTTTTAGGAGAAACTCCTATGGTTGCTTATATGTGGATTGACATAAACATTATATATTGTGTGTAGACGTATATGTATAGATATTTATATGAAAGATATGGGTATAAATAAATATAAAAAAGTACATAATACAATTTAAATTAAAAATACATATATTGCTAAAATATTATATACCCAAAGTTATTCGTAGGAACCCATATTTTTGCTTACATTAAATTTTTATATATACCTATATATATATATATATATATATATATATATATATAGTTTGGACACACGATATTTAAACTAAAAAATGTGAATTTGGTTGAGATACGATTCGTTAGTGTAGGCTTCGTTCTTGGTCTTGTCCAAGCGATAGAATAATAGTATATTCTTTCAACAATTTCATTGACCTCTCTCTATAACATATTGCAGAGAATTAGGTAAACAGGGGAATTTAAGAATAACTGCAATATTATAATTTTTTAAATTTGTTGATAATTCTACGCGTCCGGAAGAGCAATAAAAAATAGAGACATCATGGATTGTTGTGTATGTTAATCCATAAGGTTAATCCATAGCCACCACAACTATGACTGTCATGGTTATGCAGAATTGAAGCACATGTACAGTATACTACGATAATGCTAAATGTTGTACACACACAAGATACATACAAACAAAATTAGCACCCACCCAATGAATTTTACTTTCAAAGGATTAACTAGCAACACTTTAACTCTGCGGCTTCAGGGTGCGGATTTTGGTTCAGTTTAGGCTTCTATATCTTCGTCGCTGTATTAATTAATAATAATAAAAAGATGCCACTCTAAAATTTTTTAAGGAATGGATCATCTGATCCTTGTTGTACGAAATCAGTTGATCACATTAACTGCCTATATTTTCACTCTAGAGAGCTATGCTACAGAAAAGTTAACAATTAAGTCAGGTATTAAATATACTTTAACTGCTTCATTTATACTTACTGGCAGATACATTAATTATAACTGTCTTTTCATTAGATAAGTGAGTCATGTATGTATTTATGTGTATGTCTGCACCTACAAACTCATCAACGTGAAATTAAAATGGTCTAATGACATCCACTCACGATTCCATATATAGGAGTACGACATGCGTGCGTGTATGTTTGTTTAGGATTGAGTAGTAAACAGCTGAATATAACTGCACACGTATAACCATCCAAGTGAAACTAAAATGATTCATATAGCATAGGAGATGATAATTATTTGAGCGTAGCTTGAGATCTTGATATAAACATCAGTCCCATTATTTACATAAATTTGGCAGTATTAACTAAACATCATGTAATGTAGACCATTCAATTCATCCACTAAGCCATGCAGCATAAGCAAAAGTATAACCTCAAGTGCGAATTGGCGTCGTGCTTACAGCCGGTATTACGCCCATTAAACACTACATATTTGGCAGAGAAATTTGTCACACTGGGACACTGTAATCACATTGGTGCGCAGCACCAAATAAAAAATTGCGCATAATTTATGTTTGCACAATAAAGAGTATAAAAATCATCCAATAGACCGATTTCGTCCTTATTGTGAACTTACCATGTACTGTCCAGAATTGCCACAAACAGGACTGGACAGTACCCAATGAAGACAAAACCAGTGTTCTGAATAAATTGGCTTTTCTACATTACAAAATGCTTAGGTTTTACTGGAAAATGTATGTATATAATAGGTCTGGTATTTATTTAAAAATCTCACCCATGATTCCAATAAAGTGATTAGTGACAATTCTCCTTTGGACCAATTTGAACGTTTTCCTTCTTAAATAAAGTATTTAAGAGTGATATCTAGGTAAAGGGGTTAGAAAGTTAATGTGCATACGCCGGTCGCAAATCCGTCACAGTAGATAGCCAATAGTTAGTAAAAAACAGTTTAATTCATTGCGGCTTGACCCTCGTTAATCGGTTTTCCATCGTGTTCTGATGATGATCTTAAAAGGTCGAAACACGTTCGTACGTGAAACTCGGTAGTTCGTCTGTCGTGATACCTTGATTGTATGCCATATCGTGCAGGGTTTCCAAAAAAGAACTATGTTGAGCATATGGACCCTATCCTGTGGGACAACGAGGTGCCATATTGCAGTTGACTTCAGCTATTTATGCTAAGTCAAAATCTGTCTACCTTGTTTCTGGCGATGGGTGATCGAAAAATGCACTATTGGCCAATCGAATTTAGGGCATACGAAAAAGGTAACCGCGCCAAAGCAGTTGATGTAGCCTTGTTGTTCTCCTAACGAGCAACACTTGTCGTCCGATTTAAAAATACGTCTTCGGATGTGAGTGCTGCTTATTCGTTCTGAAGACCTACATGTGCTTAGTTTCTTGAACAAAGATGGTTGAATACATATAAGCGTGTAAAATTGTCGACTCTAAGGGACCAAATTTCAGAAGCGTATAATAAAACTGCGAGTAAAGATGCATTTTAAACACAACCTTTAGGGCAGAGTAAAACAATCTACTTAACAGGCAAAGTTTGGTGAATGCTATTTTGCGATTCTCATAAACTCCTTGTCAGAGGTTCCGCCAGAGTTAATGATAGCGTTACCAAGGAATGTAAAGCTGTCACGTGTGCTCATATATTCACATTTCAGGCAAAAAGAATTTGAGTGAATGATTGATGATCCTGTTAAAGTATCTTACATTTAGAGGTTGCGATTTTCATGCCGAAAGACTGAACAACTCCTAATCCAATCAAGATGGCCTGAGCAGAATCTCGATTGTCGAATAAAAAGATATTTTCTGCAGTCCAGATCGCAAAATTTACCATCTGGAAGAACTTCAATACCTGCATCTTGAACATATGGAACAGTGTTGATTTTAATAGGATATTAAAAAATAAAACAAAAACCAGGAGCGTACAGCCGGACAAACACCAATGCAGGTAATATAGTTTTTCGTTTATTGATTTTAGGCCTTAACGCGACCAGAAGTCTTTGTGTGGACAGCACAATTTAATAATTACAAATTCTGTAAGAGCTCCAATTTTTGACAAAATATCATGTAGAAAATAGCGATATACTGAATCACGTACACCCTTAAAATCTCGGGATGGCGATATACATAGAGTTGTTCAACAATTTGACTTAAGGTAAAATATGATCTATACAGTCTCGTCGTAATTGAAATTCGGCTTGTTCTCCTCTAGTATCTGATTCACACAAAACCCTAAGAAGGCGTAAGATGGTTGAAACAAATAACCTAGATATGACTGGAATAAAGCCTATAGCACGACAGTTATCAAATGAATTACGACTCCGTTTTCAAGGATACGAATGATGGTTGACTCACTTTAAGCAAGCGGAACAGTTTTCTCAATCATTTTCCCTCAGGAAGGTTGGTGCTTAGTTATAACTTTTAAACAGTTTTATCCGGTAAAGCGAATGATTAGAGGTATCGGGGCCTAAATGGCTTCAACCAATTCTCAACTTCAAATGGGTGAGATGCTGGGCTCGCTTAATTGGAGCCTGGCTTTCGAATGTGAATTTTCATTTAATATTTTACGAAAAAGGTTATTGCAAACCTCCTTAAATGAGCTCAGAAGCAATTTATTGTGGCCTGAAGCCTCGCGCTGTTTAAGAAGATCGTATTTCGTATCTCTTACTTGTATGCAAATCTACTACGGATAATTGCATGGTCCAGGACGACACATATTTCCAAAATAAAGAGCAAACCTACATGCAACCACGCCATCTATAACTAATTTCTACGTTGTCTATTTGTTTACCGTTGTCCATAGACTGGTGGACGTCATGAGGCGCAACGCCTTACATTATGAGGTTTTGGCTGCTGAAGTAAAATCTATTTCACGCAGCTATCTAATAGTCGCTCACCATTATCGCTGCACATCGTGATTAAACTGAATCTGCCATCTAAATGAAATTCTGTAACTTAAGCGACAAAATTTAAATCACATAGTAAAGCACTTAGGCCGGAGTAAAAAGCGTTCTTGTTGTCGCCTGTGTTGCAATCAGTGGAGGCATATACAGATACGATAAAAAGACAACGCGGGTTAAGATTTCTGGAATAGATTTCAGCAGGTGTATTTAGGTATGCCGTACAGTCGGTTACTTAAAAGGGACCAATTTAGTTAGGAAAACTTTAGCTCAACGCTACTATACCAACTTAAGGGAATTCAGTGTAACCATAGATTCGAAGCCAATAACGGATAGATAAGTATGATACACCTTTTTCATGCTCATAGGATCATAAATTCTGATATCTGAATGGAAGTTTATTTGAACTGTTTTCCAAATTTGAAAATACGAAATAGGATTCACTGATATGATTAACACCCACCATATTCATACCATCTAAAAGAGCATTATTAGATTGAGGAGATGGAGGGAAAAGAGGCAGAATCATCAGTAGCTTGATTTGGTTTATCCAAATTGCACGACTCAGCAGATAAGGCGACCATTTTTATACTGCACGACGGACTATACAGTATGTATTCGTTACAATTCGTATTGTTCATGGTTATTTATCGGTTGTAACAGAACACTAGGTCGCACATTCCTAGTGGGGATGGTTTCTAGGCAGATGAGCGCTATCTGACCAGATACCAGTTTTCTTTAGCAGCCGAAACGTACATTTTGTGCCTGGCACGCTTGCTATCATTCAATCACAACTCATTTAATATCAAATATTATTACGTTCATAGATCAAAATCGAGGCTTTACAAGATACGGGATGACGGCTCAGTCCCAATATACGCAACAAGCTTCATACAATACCCGGGCTGACTATCTTGTGCCCAACGGTCTTCGATCAGTTTTTCGTTATGACATTCGCTCCCTTTTAATATACGATATTTCTGAAGCATCATCCACCACTCTTATTAACTCTGCGGTTGCAAACTAAAAATATGGAAAAACATAAACTGGTAGTTATATCCATAAGTCAGGTAAAATGAGTGATGAAGTGCGTATGAGAATCGTGAAAAATGTAGAGGAATTTTGCAATTTTTGCAATTTATGGAGAAAGGAGAGTATCTCAAATTTCCTTAAAAGTGTATTTGATTCATATGTATGTGCTGTTTTATTATACATTAGTGAAACCTGGTACTTAATATTAAAATATAGACGCTTGCAGAAACTCAACGATTGTTGTTAGAGAAGTATCTTCAATTCGATTGCCATTATAGTAATATTTTTTTTCAGGCAGAGCCAGATTGGCTTTAGAAACCAGGTAGTTTACGACACGTTTGTTTGATAGGATGGATTCGTTTGCATGTCATACCTTTTGATTAGAAACTGCGCAATATGACATCGAATCGAGCTGTGACGATCTTGTTAGACATAAATACCGACGAGATTCGATTGGGCTAATGTTGTGATACAGAAAAAACCGCAAGGAATCTGTTTTGCCGATATCACTTTGTATTAAAACATATTTTGCCGTAATAGTTTTCTGTAAAGATCTAGTTCGCCTCTTAGTTATCTAACTGGATCTTCCCTATGATAAAGCTCTCCGTTAGTAAAAATGTATATTTTACCACATATGACAGTGAAACATCCGTTACAATTTGTGATTTTAATAACAAATATACACGCATAAATATAAACAAATAAATGGTCAAAGAAATTTACGGCTTAGAAAATGACGGCCCTAAATTAATTATTTCAGTAATTGTAACAAATATTCTCGATATAAAACGGAAACAACTATCATTCAGTTTGACTAAGCAGGAAAACTTATAGTAATGAGCGCACAATTAATTTACAGGCCACATGTAAGCATGAGAAGTACAAACAATAATGAAGGGAACAGAATGAATAAGAGAATTCGGGCAACTGCAATCCTTAGCTTACAATTTTAAATATCTATTTACGAACCTCTGATTATCTATTTGAAAATCATGATTCAATGGGCTCAATAAACAAAGGTCAAATATCGATAATTTTTTCATTAAATTACCATTCGTCATATCAAGAAAATGAAGTTATGCCTCCACATTTAATGTGTGAACATTAAAATAAATCTGCACTAACGTTGACATATTTAGTGATTGGTATGTTAAGAAATCTTTAACCGAGCATCTGGTTTGAATGACAGAGTAAATGTCTTATGTCGGAAAATGAAAGGTCGACATTATACGTAGTTCAAAAGCTGTATATTTTATGGTTGACTGGTTCCTTGTAAACATACAAGTTTAGTCGTTCTATCTGCATAGATTAACACATAATACGGTGCAGGCGACAGCAAAGATGCTTTATACTTATAAGTTATTTATTGAGTAGGACGGTAAATTCTTATACGGTTTTTGTACGGGGTGATAAGAGAGATGTCTGAACAGTTGCCGCCACTTGGACAGATAGTAAAACCAACCTATTGCATCGTTTTGTTTTTTTTGTATGAAGAATAAAAGGATATACATATGTGGCTATGCATGAGCTATGACACTGCGCCTTGACCTACCCGAAACCATTTAGTGATGCCCAAGAAAACTATTGTGCTTGTATCGCATTGCCTTAAAGCTGTCTTGACCATAACGGTGTTTAGATGTCTAGGTTGCCTCATTTCTATGTTACCAACAAAATTTAATATGAATTATATTCCCTTCTTCATAAATCACGTTATAGTTAAACTTTTGATGGTTTTAAATTATATTTACATGTTGAAAAATATATCTATCACTTTTGTTCCATTAAATTCGTTTCAGTTATTCAGTAGTGTATATTCATTTATTAAATTACAGTGTTATGAGCTTTCCAGTACGTCATGTGTCAAATTGCGCATAAGGATAGTCTAAAATAATTAACATTTAATGAAAACTAACCTTAGTCGGTGGAACAGCTAGTATTGCCCACTTGATTGATGTCTCAGACTTCGCAAGAGTACCTGCAGTTTTAATGGTGGCTGTTGACGCTGGAACAAGGAAAGAGCGAGCATCCCATTTCCCGTTTTTTAATTCTTTTGGTGCACCAGAAAATACACCAGCCGGCGACGGCAAAACACGACCCTCTAATTCAACTCTTTTATTGCTTACTTTCAGTTCATATGCCTTCGCGAGCTGGTGTTGACTGATTTAAAAGAAAAATAGAATAAAAATCACAGACATTATTCCAATAACAGCCTAAAATCAGCATTGCAGAACGAAGGCATTATCGTTGTATGACTAAGATATTAATATTTTCATTGTATTAAAATAAACTTAAAGGTTACATAAGAACGCTTTAGTAAATTCATTGTTATAATACGCAATAAGAAATCCCAGTCTGACGACCGCCGGATCAAGCAAGTCAGCCCGGGAATGGTATCACATTTCATGTGAAGCATCGAGTTTGGCCTAACTATGCAGTAACACTTTGTGATAAATAGGTAGTAACAGAATGAGAACAAACACGCCAGACTCAAAGAGCAGGTTTCGGCTGCTAAAGGAAATTTTGGCCACTGGCAGCTGGGCAGATAATGCACATCAGCCATGGTTGGCAGACAATCTACGAGAAGGAAAACTCCGAACAAAAGCCATCCTCACTAGAAATGGGCGAACTAATATTCTTTTGCAGTCCATATATAAGCGAAATCAATCTACCGCTGACTCGTTCATCTCCGATTCTGCTTCCTTTCTTTCTCTTTTCTATTTTTCAATCAAATAATAACGCTATTTTAGATACAATGAATACCGTTGTTGTAATCATATCACTGAGCCCAATATTGATTAAGATTTAACATCGGTGCATTCGATGTGCGAACATAAAAAAAACATGGCAAACAAGAAGTCCTGGCATGCACCATTCTTATTTATGCGTCATTGGCTTCAAATTTCTGGTTCCTCGGAGTTTTCTAAAGCTGGCAAATGAGACAACGTTATTGTCCATAGCACATGAGCTGAATCTTGCTTAGTTGAATGGATTCCTGCAAATAATCGACTTTGTGTTACACGTTCAATTATATCTACTAAAATTAATGTGAAAAAGCCGTATTCAACGTTGCCTCAAGGTGTGTTAAAACCATTGAGGAAACATCTAATTCAAATTTCACCCTATCCTTATCTGGAAGAAGTTGTGCCGTTTTGACAGCCTCTGTAATTGTCTCATTTATAACCAATCTATCATTAGGAATAGCCATGTTAAAATCACGGTTAAGTAGTACAACAGGATCCATTTTAAGATCCACTAGTGATAGTTTTACTATTTTATTAGTCACGATTAAATTACTACTTTCTTGGGGTCTATAAATACCCAAATCAGCTAGTTTTCTATCATGTCTATTTCTAACTTTTTAAACTCTCTATTACGTGCTTCATCAGTGCAATTCTCAATGCATTTAAAATCATCTGCGTGCAAAAGACAAATTACCATCGATTTTAATTTAGTTTTCTCCTTAAGAAGTATAATTTTACGTTTAGCTAAATCAGGAATCAAATTTTTCATAATATTTAAACAAAGGACATGCCATACACATTTAACTTAAAATTTAATTTAAAACGAAAACATTTAGGAATATCATTATGCTAGTTTGGTATTTTTTTAAACTAGTGAGGATGGACCAATTGACGAAGGCTGCCGATGAAGGCAGCCAAAATATTTTGATAGAGAAAGAAAACTATTGAAAAAACAACAAATGCGTTAATCAAAAAGGAGATCAGGTAATTAAGATCACGTAGCACTTAGTTAAAGATGGTGCTGTTGAATTTTGGATATTCGTTCTATCTGGAACACTTGTGTCGACTCGGACCATGCAGTTTTTCATTGCAGATTTGCACTAAAATTGTCTGGAAAATAAAGAATAAACCTGAAATTGAAGTAACCAAACTTAAAAAATAGGACAATATTATAATGAAAAAGCATACAGGTTTTGATGGCGAAATTTCGAAATTACTTTAGACGCAGATAAGCTGCACTATGCCTAATGAAGGTACTACTGTATGTGGCATTGTAGGTCCCAGTAGAAATAATCATTTATTCTACGTAAAATCTATGGAGAAACTCGAAAGGCGCCAAATTCCATCTAGATCGACTCATAACAATTTTCGTATAAACGTAAGACGTAACCTTAGTGCAGTCCAAAGTTCTATCTAGAATCCTTTTCAACCAGTGGGTGAAGAAATGAAAGAAGCGTTCACATCAGATAATAGCCGCTGTTTGTTCCAACTTATCTCTGTAACGGTTAGTGATAACATAAATGATAGTAGCAACCTACTGATAAGCGATAAAATAAGTAGCCTTGCTAGATTAAAAATAAATTTTCTTGGGCACCTGCGTTAGTTCCGATTCTCGAAAGTGTTGAATTTTAATATCGAAGAACCATCAGTGTAAAAAATACTAGATGCAATTCTATTTCTTAAACGTTGCAAAGCCGCAGGCCATGATTATTTGCTTCCGGGCTTATTAAAGGATCGTAAAAGTATTATTTCAGTAGCATTGAGTAAACGTTTTCGTACTATATCGAATGAGGAGACCATACCACATGAAATAACAAAAAAAAGCAATGGTAATTTGTGATAAGCATCGCGGAATAGGTTTGACTGCAGTCGCGTCTGGGCTATTTGCTTCGATTTTCTTACGTCGTCTTTTTGCTTTCTGTGAATCACATACTAGCAGGATTCCGATCAGGACGAGGTTGTACAGATCATATTTTTACCTTTAGGCAAATTCTTGAACAGCAACATGTATATCGCCCTCCAGCGATAGCTTTTTCTCAAAATATGGAATGATAAGATCGTGTCACTTCCTGGAAATTAGTCATTCATTATTACTATCTTTGAAAAATTGATTTGTAAATTGTTAGATACCATTGTGGTATAGGCTTGATTCCAGTCGTATCTAGATTATTTGGTTCGATTATGTTATGCGATATTAGGTTTGTACGTGAATCACATACTAGAGAAGAAGAAGTCAAATTTCGGCCAGGACAAGATTGTTTAGGTCATATTTTTATCTTACGTCAAAGTCTTGAACAGCGACAGCTATATCGCCCTTCCACTATATACGTCTTTCTAGGTTTTTAGGGTATATTTGACTCAGTGTATCGCCATGTTCTACTCAATATTCTATCAAAATTTAGTGTGCCAACCAAATTTGTAATTATAAAATTGCGTTGTCTACACAAACATTTCTGTTCGCATCTTCAACGAATAAACACACAACCTTACTACCAGCAGTGTTGTTCGACAAGGCTGTCTACTTTTACACTTTTCGTTTAATTTTGTAAACGATGCTATTATGAACACTATTTCACACATTCAGTATGCAGGTGCAGTAATTCTCATGGCCGGCAAACTAGTCGATATTGACTATGCAGACGATTTCGTACAATTATTCGGAAATCAAGATTCTGCTCAGGGCACCTTGGATAGATTAGCAGACTTTGGTCCATATTTTGGTATTAAATTCGCACACTCTTAAGTAAGATACCTTTTACAGCATCAACCACCACTCATTTCAACTACGTTGGCTCAGTCACGTTATGTGGATTCCGTCAATTCGATTGGCTAGTAAAGCATTTGTCTCCCATCCAGCGCCAGATTGGCGTAACAATGTTGGCAGATTTTGACATGCCAAAAAACGACATCAAAATTGAGTAGTATAGGGTCTATTCGTCTGCTAGGATGGGGTTCGCGTACACTTCATATATCTTAGACAGTCTATGAGATATGGCGTCGAATCGAGCTTTATGGCGATCTTGTTTCAGATGTTTAGTAGATTCATCTTCGTAATTTTCTTTTCTTAGTAAGGAGAATTTAGCTGTGATGTTTGGGTTTGTCTATGATGTGATACAGTGAAACCCACAAAGAAGCCTTATTTCTGATGTTGTCTTGTCTCAAAGCTGCCTTGGCCAATATGATGCTGTGTAGAGGTTTAGTTTGAGTCTCTTCTATGAGTTATCTAGATAAACATGCTCATAGTATATAGGTCCTAATAAATATCACTAATAATTTGTGTGCAAAAATCATTAGTTTTGTAGCTATTTATTAAAAATTTCTTGTTTAGTTTTGTTTCTCCTCTGATTATGTGGCAGTGAAATATTATTTACTATTGGCTTTTCTATGGTTCTGCATGATAATGCTGATGAAAAGAATGATGATGGTTGATATATTCCATTTTTAATGGACTGCCGCCTATAAGAGACGAGCGCCATTGCTTGAAAAGGGGACGCACCTTTCCTTTGCCGAAACAGGCCCTACGCTTTTGAATATTTTATATTACTTCAATGCTCCTAATTTAAAACCACATTAAAAGGCGTTTGAAACAAAATACCAGACAGTACCGACAAGGTTTAGTCTAATATTGCTAACTAATACACGAATCTACCTTTTTACAAAATGGCAAAATAAATTCTAATTTAGAACTCACTTTTCCACAAGTGTATTAACATAGCGTTCCAATTCGATGTACCGTTCGTTAGGCTTTATTGACGAGCAACGCATTATTTCTCTTGCCACATCAGCATTTGATGCTGAAGGTGGTTGCCACTTTAGTATATATACCAACTCCATTGGTATATAGACAGCTCTTGTTTTGGAAACCTAAAATAAGAAAAATAAAAAATAAAAATAAAAGTTGTGCAGGCTTTCAAAATAGTTTTAGGAAAACAACCTAGATTTTATGATTTGATTATAAATATAGACCGTTAAATTGTTCGGATCTATTTCAGTTCAGTAAACATTCCGAACAAGAAGTCAAAGCACTAGCCATCGTGATTGCCGGAATTCATATTGATAAATCAAACTCATCTATAATTATATTCTTTTTTGGAGAATACATGTGAGTATAAATTAAATATAACAATTATTCAAACAATAAAGGATAAAAATTCATATACATGTAAATGGTACCAACACAAAGGTTTTGGAAATAAGCAACATTTCACCAAAATTAATAACAGCCAATTCTGAACATCAGATCCATATACTCTGGAATCGGACAACATCAGTTACGCCATCTAATAGTAATTAAGACATCATTAAATGCAAACGATAAGCCAAACACACCAAGACAATTCACAATTATTAAGTTGTGGTAAATTTCATTTAAACGGCTTTGCTTATACTTACTGGTAGATCACTCATTCATAACTGAATTTACAGTACATAAATGTGCATGTTTATGACCTTGTACATTCACACAAATGAAACCAGTGTATTGCATTTGCATGTGTGCATGAGTCTGTCTAGGATTCTGATTTAACCAGTTAAATAAAATTAAATTCAAGTGGACATTCATATAATTTATTAATGTCAATTCTACTTTGCAAAAATCGGGAATACTACATAGCACTTACTCCGATGATTGAAGCAATTACGAGTGACATTCCCGGTAAGAAAGAGGGCAAGATAATTAGAGGATCAGAAATGAAATTAAATGAGATATTAAACGTAATGGTCGTTTAAGGATAATTATGGATGCAATCAGAATATAATTCTAAAATTAGATAGAATATTGTTAATGATACTTTTCTACCAATTGGAAATAGATTCTAACACCAAGTACTTACGTTTTAACTCTAGGGATTTCCCGATTCTGATTCATGGAAACCTCGCTATCTACCATTATTTAGTGTCGTGTGTAAAATCGGTCATAGTGATTTTTCGACGGCTGTTTCATTTATTCTTTTTATTTAGTTTCAATGAATTCTCTAATCAGTCTTGCAGACCTACGCCCACATTGATACGCGTTTAAAATATTCATGATAGTTGAATGCCCCACATTTTCCGTATGACGTACATTATCTGATTTATTAACATGTCAACTTTTTCATGCAGTTCACAATTACTTTTGTCCTACCATAATTTTGCGCTGGGTTTTACACAAATACACGAGGTTATAGTCCTTACATGAAATTTTCCACACAACTAGTATGTTTTTTGCTTCAATTATCCTCTCTTGTTTGCGAAGTTAGGTGCTTATTGTAAGGGATTGTATTGTATATCGCTTTTAATTTCCCGCTTAGATTGGAGTCAGGTAATACCATGAACCGCCGAACTGCCGCTTTATATGAATTAACGCACTTCCAATAAGTATTGAATTTACTTATGCCACTCATCATCTTCGCTTCCATTAGCTTTGGAAGGTATCAATTATCATAGAATATTTCTGATAGTATACTTAATAGTGGAAATATCGTAAATTAACATAAGAAACAACTTAAACTTGTAAAGTTCGTCATTAAAGCACTATTGAATACTAGTTGATTAAGAGAAAAGACAATTATTTTCGCAAACATTACGCTCGCGAATGTTCATCAATCTTTAACCTTAGCTCAAAATAAATTGTCGATCTGACTCAGTCAATTATTTTATCTGTCAAATTTAGAACGGATAACAAGTGTAACCAAGTTTAATTTACTACACAAAATTGTGTTACAGAGATACAAGCATTAACAATTTTACGACAGTCGAAAATTAGCTTCTAAACCAAGTACATGCCAAATTGGAGAATAAAATTAGAAAGTAATAAATAAGTCTAGAGGCTCCTTAAAAAATAAAAATCACCTACTGAAGGAGTATTTTTTATTGTTTAAGCGATAAAATTCATCATAATGAATGAAAGTAAATTATAAGCGTGCTTATAAATGTGATTAACAATATAATTGGCACGAATCTCATTTTAGATAAATGTTTATTTGCAAAATTGACCAATAGGAACCTAGCTTGCAGTCCAATGAAAATTAAAATTGTGAACAGATATCGTTCTTTGATATTTGCTCTTACTGAAAGAACCGTAACAGTCATCTTGCATAAACTGAAATTACTAAGTGAAATCCTTGCACAAGTCGGTATAACGATATATTTTTGGGAACTACGAATGAGGATGACAAGCTGGATGGAACATGAGTATCTTAAACAATCTAAAAAACAAAACTCGATTAAATAATTTCGCACATTTTTCATTGTAAAATAATTAAAAGAGTAAAAATTTGATTATAACGTAGTGTCTACCGCGATTCTTAGCCATAGTAAAATATGTAGCTGATTCAGCATCAGGAATATAATGCCATGATCTATGACTGGAACTTGGACCCAACTTTTTGGTGTGATGGATAGTGTACTTAATAGACCCGTCGAACAAAACTAGTGGCGCACCAGTATTTAGATTCGATTATATTATAGAGAAACGAGTAAATGTAGTAATCTGAGTACGACTATTCATATTTTCCAATGCCGCGTTTTGCGTACTAGGGTAGTTGCATTGCACGGACTGCTGCACAAAGATCCGATTGATCATAATTTCCGATTTCGTCCTCGATCGGGCTGAGTTTGTATTCGTCCCAATAGAAAGGCGGTTCTATCACATATTTGTTTACTAGCGACGTTTCGGTACTAAAATCTCCGTTCCATCTTCAGGCCCAATTACCACAAATATAAACAGCACAATATTCGTAATAGCAGATTTAAGCAAATGTGGTAAAATCGTTCCGAAACCGATCTATTTATTTTTTATTTTTTTTTGATACACCACTTTTAAACATAGAATTTGTCTCAGTAACTAAACTCAATATATGCATACGTCTAGCGCACATGATTGCACTCAACTAATAAATAAATTTACACACACACACATATATATATATATATACATATATATATATATATATATATATATATATATATATATATATATATATATATATATATATATATATATAACTATTTGTAATGAGCAGATCAATCCTTACCTCAGTATAATTTCAGCTATCTCAAATTCCCGGTATACATAATCTCATCCGTGTGCACAATGTTGTATGGGAGAGAGAAATTATCGAAACCTTTTTTGTAATAATTGTACTGTTACTATTTCAGGGTAAAGAATAAGAATAAGAATAAGAATAAGAATAAGAATAAGAATAAGAATAAGAATAAGAATAAGAACAAGAATAAGAATAAGAATAAGAATAAGAATAAGAATAAGAATAAGAATAAGAATAAGAATAAGAATAAGAATAAGAATAAGAATAAGAATAAGAATAAGAATAAGAATAAGAATAAGAATAAGAATAAGTATAAGAATAAGAATAAGAATAAGAATAAGAATAAGAATAAGAATAAGAATATGATTCCCGGTATACATAATCTCATCTCGTGTGCAGAATGTTGTAGGGGAGAGAGAAAGTATCGAAACTTTTTTTGTTATAACTTTACTGTTACTATGTCACGGTAATCAAAATTCAAAACTGATAAATCAAAAACCATAACTGTATCTTATTTAAAGCCGGGAACTCTAATGTATAAAATGGTGTATGAGGTATTTCGCACGTAGTAACAAATTAGTTCAAATATGGTGCAGCAAGTTATCTAGATGGAAAGAGAGTAAATGTCATAGGGACGCTTAGGTCAAAAATTAAAGAGAGAAAGGCAGAGAGAGTATTGACAAACCAATGGTTTTCAAAATTAATCGTAAGCACAATGCGAAGTTAATCAACTCCTAAATATAATTGCATAAGAATATATGCTCATATGAATAAAATAATTCATTATACCTATATACATATATGTGTAGAGGACTTGTTATTGACAGTGATGCATTGATAGAATTAATGTTAAAAATAAAATCAAAAAAACAAAAAGATCACCTTGGTATATCGATTGATAACCTACTTCAATTACCTTTAAATTTTATGAATGCGCTCTGCAATTTTATAAATAGAATTTTGAAGGATGGGAAATTACCAATCGATATATTAACGATAGTAGCTAAACCTTTGCCAAAAGTAAGTAAGCCAACGTGTGCCAGTGATTATAGATTAATCTCTATTATCCCTTCGTTTTTTTGAAGATAATAGAACGATTGATACTAGATCATTTAAAACGTATGTTGCCGGCTGATTTTGATATATGCCAACACGGCTTTACGAAAGACAGGTCGACAACTACTAATATGCTCTCTATGTGGAAACATGCTATTATATTAGTCGACAAAATTTAGATGCATTAATTATATTTATAGATATCTCAAAAGCTTTTGACTCTATATCTTTTGATGCTATTTTGAATGCGAATAATTTATTGAATATTGATCCGAATATTTTTAGATTACTTAGATACTATTTATATAATCGAAGAATGAGTATTCAAGTAAATGATTTGATTTCTAATTCGAAAAGGGTTACAAGTGGAGTTCCACAGGGATAAAGTTTGGGGCCAATTTTATTTAAAATTGTATTTGCACACTTGGAAAGTAAAATCCCTAACGGCCGAGTTTGCAAATTCGCTGATGATTGAAAAATAATCTTTCCAATTGATCCAAAAAATGTCGAATTCTCCAAAACTAATGTGACACTAGATTTGTATGATTTAAGTAGATACTTGTTAACACTAGGGCTGAGAATAAACAGTAACAAGACGAGAGCTTTAAAAACAGGTAACAGAACTGATTTCAATTATGTTTATTTTCATGATGCTGAGATTAATGATGTTTTTGAGATTAAACTTATGCAAGAAATTAAGGATTTAGGCATAACTATTCATTGTACGGCTTCTGCTGAGAGATATATTGAAAGGATAGTAGGCAGTGCCAAGAACAGATGGGCAATAATAAATAGAAATATTTTATCGAGTGAAATAAAATATAAAATGTTTATAATATGGATTAGACCAATATTACAATATGCTGCCGCTACTTGGAATCCTTTAACAAAGGGTTTGTCTAATACGATAGAAGCTGTACAAAGAAAAGTTGTGAAACAAATAAGTCCTATCTCCTGCACTATATATGCCACTAGATTACAGTTTGTATCACTGCATCCTTTATGGTTTCGGAGAATGTGCTATTGCATAAATGTTTTCCATTTGAACCAGTGGTCTGGTGCCTATATGAATCCCATAAGAAAGAGTCATGAATTTGGAACTAGATCTGGTCATTTTGCAATATCTCCACCATTGGTGGGGAATGTTGCGAGCAAGCTATTATCTTTTTCAAAAATTTTCAAAATTTACAATCAATTGCCAAAGGGGCTTAGAGAAACGCCTCCATCTAAAATGTCTCTTACATTTTTATCTACCAAACTAGAAAAAGTGTTCAATCCTGCTGATATTTTTAATTTTGATTATGATAATACTTTCTCGTGGTTAAATAAAAGACAGGATTAATTGTTTTTCAGCAGCATAACTTCTCGAGATTCTATCTTCAAGTTTTGTACTATTAAAACTGAAACGTTATGCATTACATAACATGTTAATCAACAATACATAAAATCAATTATTAGTCATGGTTCCCCTTTTTGCATAATTTTACACTCGAATAATACAATAAATTTTTCTATTTTTGATGATGAATCTATCACTCTTTATAACCGAACTTTCTGATGCTGATAAATTGTACAGTACAACTAATTGCACATATTTATGTGATGTGATATGTTTTTATATTGTACATTTTCTAATTTTATTATTTGATAGAACAAGTAAGGTTTGAATCCAAATGAAGATTTTCTATTCTATTCTATTCAAGTCAACCCACCATTGGTGGGATTGTTGCGAGCAAGCTACTCTCTTTTTCAAAAATTTACAAAATTTACAATCAATTGCCAAAGGGGCTTAGAGAAACGCCTCCAACTAAAATGTCTTTTAAATTTTTATCTACCGAACTAGAAAAAGTGTTCAATCCTGCTGATATTTTTAATTTTGATTATGATAATACTTTCTCATGGTTAAATAAAAGACAGGATTAATTGTGTTTCAGCAACATAATTTCTCGAGATTCTATCTTCAAATTTTGTATTATTAAAACTGAAATGTTATGCATTATATCATCTTGTTAATCAACAATGCATACAATCAATTATTAGTCATGGTTACCTTTTTTCTTACAAACTGTTATACTCGAATTATACCTTAAATTTTTTTACTTTTGATGAAGAATCTATCACTCTTTACAGATGAACTTAATGATGCTGATAAATTGTACAGTACAACTAATTGGACATATTTATGTGATGTGATATCTTTTTATATTGTACATTTTCTAATTTTATTATTTGATGGAACATGTGTGGTTTGAATCCAAATAAAGATATTCTACTCTATTCTAAAAATTGGTATCTGTTAACCATGAATAATTTCAATTATTATTATTATTATTTATTGCTTTAGTCACATCTTATATCAATATATAAAATACATAGCAATATGTATAAAAACATATATAAATATAAGCAATAATGTGAGTCCAATATCTCTAATCCTGTATATTGAGATTCCTAGATGATATATTTATAATTTGGAATCATGGTGATAATGAGTTAAATAAATTTCTCGAATTAGCCAACCAGTTAGGTGAATTAAAGTTTACATTAGAAAAAGAGAATAATGATGAGTTATGTGGAGGATGTTGAATCTTCCGCCTTATATAAAATGACCTTGAATGATAAATTTAAACCACCATAGCTGATTGTAACAACTTTATTTAAAAAGAATTTTTTCTTTTTATTTTTCAGAACATTCTTTGTTTAAATACTTGATTTTTAAAATTGTGCGCTATTTTCAGTTTTTGAGTATCTTGCTTACGGTCTGGTACGATAATTTTTGTCTGCTGCATTTTAACATTTCTTTCCATAATAAACGATTATAACATTATACAATAAACTCTTCCATCAGTTGCCTTGTGTTCTGATATAATATAGCACTGAGGAGGAGCCTTGGAACAGGTATAATTGTTTTATTTGTGGGTCACGTACACATCAAAACAGATTTATTGCTGGGATTGTAGCTTTCCGACTCTCACCTTCCAATTGCCATAAGTAAGTGTCAATTTAATTATTATAACATTTGATCATGGATACCGATATTAAGTATGAGGACACATGCATGTTAGTGCAGGACATAGCGGACTTGAATTTAAATGACACAGGCAATAATATAAGCATATCAGAATCTACTGTGAATTTTAGGACTTCCTGCGATCTGGCATCTATGGGGCTTACAGACACGAATAGGTTAGGGGCCTCAACAAAATTTGGCGACCGCGCCAGTCCAAAAATATTAAGTCTACCACAGTATAAGTCAGAAAAACATTCAAGTTGGGTGGGAGATGCCCAAATGATATTTAGTGCTTATAATATCGTGAACCCTATGGAGAAATTTGTTGCAGCATGGATGGCATTGCCTGAAAATTTCCGAAATGCTTTGGAAAATTTCAGAGACAGAACCGTAGAAGAAAAGCCGTACAATGCATTTGAGTTATTAATGGCAGAAATTCAACAGAGATATCAGCCTGGAAGATCAGCGCAAATGTGCGAATTATTACGCTTAGAAAAAATGGGGCGTCAACTACCGTCCGAATTTTATGAACGCCTTCGCACAAAAGCTTCCAGGTTGAATATATCTAGAGATGTAGTCAACTCCATTTTTACAGCTGAGCTACCAATTAGGCTCAGAACAACAATGGAAGTATTTGACACAATGAACATAGATTGGCCAACAAAACTCAGAGGGGTATACGGCGTGTATAAACAGCAAGAACCACAAGTACATGCTGTAATGGCAGATTCTGTAACGATGCAGCCAGGCAGGGCAGATACCGAAAACCACCTGGCTATACAAGAAACTTTGCGTTTCTTATGTAGAGAAGTTGCTAGCTTGCGTAGTGATATCGCACAACTTCAGAGTCAGGATAGATACACTATACGTCGAGGGAGTCACTCGCGTCAACGATTCGAAGGGCCACGCGGATGGAGTAAGGCACATTGCGAATACGGACGCAGTGCGAAGTGCCAAGGCGAAAATTGTAATTACCCGCGATTAGGTGGACCCACATGGAAAGGAAGCACAAAACCGGTTGAGAGGAATCCCTCACCGGGAAAAGGGAACAACCCCCGCTAGTAGGAGCCGTAGGGGGGTTCCATTGCAAAGGCTCCCAGACATGTCTTTAAAAGGCATACTCAAAGCAAAAGAGGCAGCTAGTACAAATAGCAACGAGATAAAAGGCAAGAGAGTCCGATTTTCACTAAGCGGGGATCTTGAAAACATTGCCGGATTGTCCAGCAAAAAGTTCATTATTAAGGATGAATTATCTGGATTAGAATTTCTCATAGACACGGGTGCTGAGGTAAGCATAGTTAGGTCAGACGTGGTGGAAGCAGATTGCCCCACATTTGATTATCAATTATGGGCCGCTAACCGTAGTCCAATTGAAGTAAAAGGGATGAAAGAAATGTCAGTAACATTAGGCCAGAAATCTTCCTTCCGTTGGAATTTTCTAGTAGCCGATGTCAAGGACCATATCATTGGCATGGATTTCTTGACCCATTTTAAGCTGACATTAGACCCTATAGCCAGGACTATCGCAGAAGTCGTAGGGACTGAGTCTAACGTGTCGGCAGTTAGAACAGTCCTCTTACCTCGTCCAACAGTCGCACATGACTTTGCCGATATAATCAAGAAGCACCTAGCAGTGTTTCAACCTTTCAGTGCCAAAAGGATAGGTCTGAAGACAGGAGTAGAACACCTAATGGAATTGGTGGCTCCGTTGCCTTGTTCACCAAAGGGTCAACCATTGGCACAACACAAGCAACAGGTTGCTTTGTCCGAATTTCACCAATTGCGCGAAGAGGGGATTTGTAGAAGGTCAAATTCCAATTTTGCTTCCCCAATAGTGGTAGTTCCCAAACCTAAACCGGGTCAATGGAGTGTTTGTGGGAATTATCGTCTATTAAACTCAGTGACGAAGGGTGAATCTCATCCTCTCCCTAACCAGAGTACCTTACTCCGAGATATAATGGGATATGAGGTTTATTCAACTTTAGATCTCCAGAAAGCGTACTATCAGGTACCAATGGAAGAAAGTTCGATACCACTCACCGCAGTCAGATTTCCAGGAGGGGGATCGCATGAATTTCTTCGAATGCCTTTTGGTTTGAAAAATGCCAGTCAGACATTCCAGCGTTTGGTTGAAGAAATCCTTCAGAATTGTCCATTTGCGAGAGTATATATAGACGACATAATTATTTTTAGTCGCTCACGAGACGAACATCGCACGCATTTGGAAACGGTTTTGACCAGGCTGGAACAATATGGATTAGTGGTCAAACCTAATAAGAGTAATATTGGTTGCTCTTCAGTTAAATACCTTGATCATATACTTTCCAAAGACGGAATTAAGCCTTTGGAAGATAAGGTCCAAGCCATTAAGGACGTAACTGAACCCAGAACAGTACGCCAGTTGCGAAGGTTCTTAGGCATGATCAGCTATTATCGTCGATTCATTCCAGGTCTAGCCGGAATTCTTGGATCATTAACAAGCCATCTCACTCGTGAAAAGAGCACGATCAAGAAGTCTTGGCCTATAAACTTGAGTCAAGAAGACCTAGAAAATTTCCAAAAGGCCAAGGACATGTTAAGTGACGTAACCACATTAGCACCTGTAGATTGGGAAAAACCTTTCGAGCTAATCACAGATACCTCAGATGTTGCATTAGGGGCAGTGCTACAGCAAAGAGATCAGGACGTAGTAAGACCGATTGGGTTTTATAGCTGTAAGCTTAATGATCGAGAAAAACCTTATGATACGTTTGGTAAAGAGCTTCTAGCAGTGTATGCAGCAGTGATACACTTTGAGCATTACTTAGATGGTCACAAGTTTAAGTTATTGACCGATCATAAGCCATTGATTAGCATACTTGGTAAGACAGCTAGGCTTAATTACTCTCGTAGAGTAAATTCCCAAATTACACGGTTAGCAGAGTTCGATTTCACTGTGTCTCATATTGCTGGTAAGGAGAATGTGGTGGCCGATGCACTTAGCCGACCGAATGAAGCTGATGTCGAGCTGATATTTCAAGGTCCATTAAAAAATTTAGATGAATCAATGAACGATTTCGTTAGCCAAATCGAGGAAGCGCAAGGATCGGATCCCTTTACATTAGTATTATCTAAAAGACCAGGATATGTTCGTAAGCACATAAGTGGCAAGTGGTTGTTATGCGAAACATCTAGAAGTCAACCACGACCATATGTGCCATTGGAGTTACGGGCCAAGATTATCCAAGTGTTGCATGACATGGGTCATCCATCCATTAAAGCCACCATTCGATTGATCAACGACAGATACGTATGGCCGCACATGTCTAAAGACATACGGATAGGGGTAAGAGCCTGAGCCAAGTGTCAAACGTGTAAAGTGTGGAGACATACCAGAACCGAGATAAAGAACATTGGAATACCAAATGGACAGTTCAGACACGTACACATAGACATTGTTGAGATACCTGAAGTAAACGGAAACAAATACGTGCTGACTATGGTAGATAGATTTAGTCGTCAATTTGAAGTGACGATTTTAAAAGACATGACAGCGCAAGAAGTTTTGTTCGCGTTTCTACATAATTGGATATCGCGTTATGGTGTTCCGGAAAAGGTCACTAGTGATCGTGGTAGTCAATTTATGTCAGAGCTTTTCGTAAGATCCCTCAACATCATGGGAACCACTATAATACATACTAGCGCGTATAACCCACGAGCAAATGAGATGGTAGAAAGGCTACATCGTGAACTGAAAGCTGCATTAAGGTGTACTATTGGAACGAGCTGAATACACGATCTTTCTATAGTACTACTCGCCATGCGCAACAGATATAGGGCACAATTAGGAACTTCCATAGCAGAATTGGTTTATGGAGAACCATTAAGGTTGCCTAAAGATCTTCTAATAGAAACTCCAAGTAGTCTTGATTGGGCTTCTAGTTATGTAGATTGGTTTGTAGGAGCACTTAGAGACAAGATGTGTCGTTTGGCCCCAACCAAGACTAGAAAACCTAAAACTAAATGCTACGTGTCCTCCGATTAAAATCGGCTTCGCATGTATATATAACTAATGAGAATAGGAAGAACTGCCTAACACCATTTTACAAAGGACCTTACAAGGTCAAGAAGATGACTGACAAGAATGTCATCATAGAAATAAATGGCATTGAGGATTGTGTTACGTTGGATCGCTGTATTCCCCAATATATCTGGATTGACGGTGTGACCGAATTAAAAGATGCGTCGAGTGACCGTTCCATGGGTGAATCTGAGGTGTGCAATCCCATCATGCAGGCACATAATGAAATGCAAAACTCTGAAGAATCGTTGTCTAACATAGCAAAATCTTATTCTACTGAATCACAGCATGAAAACTATTTGTCGACACCAGATGATTTTGAAGAACCAGCGAATGTTGTACCGGGCGAGATGACGACGTCAGGGGCGCCAGTATGCACAAAACGTTCTGGAAGAATACATCGTCAGCCGAAGAACGATGATTACATCTACTATTAGGCGTTCCTCTTTTTTGAGAAGGTGGTGTATGTGGTGGATGTTGAATCCTCCGCCTTATAGAAAATGACTTGAGTGATAAATTCGAACCAAAAAAGCTGATTGTAACAACTTTATTTAAAAAGAATTTTTTCTTTTTATTTTCCAGAACATTCTTTGTTTAAAGACTTGATTTTTCAAATTGTGCGCTATTTTCAGTTTTTGAGTATCTCGCTTCAAACCTGGTATTGAAATTTCGTCTGCTGCATTTTAACATTTCTTTCCATAATAAACGATTACAACATTATAAAATAAACTCTTCCATCAATTGCCTTGTGTTCTGATATAATATAACACTGAGGAGGAGCCTTGGAACAGGTATAACTGTTTTATTTGTGGGTCACGTACACATCAAAACAGATTATTGCTGGTATAGCAGCTGTCCGACTCTCACCTTCCGATTGCCATTGTAAGTGTCAATTTAATTATTAAAACATTTGATCATGGATACCGATATTAAGTATGAGGACACATGCAAGTTAGTGCAGGACATAGCGGACTTGACTTTAAATGACACTAGCAATAATATCAGCATATCAGATTATACTGTGAATTTTAGGACTTCCAGCGATCTGGCATCTATGGGGCTTACATACACGGATAGGTTAGGGGCCTCAACAGTTATTCTTTATGGATTTGAAAGTAAAATGGAAAGGTCCCAGATTGGAAGGAGATATTTTTTGAAAAGAGACTTATTCGGGACTCCTTCTTAATATCTTCTCAAATAACCCATATGGAATGAAAATAGGGTTTCTTAAATCCATGATATTAAGGAGTCTTATAATAGTGGATATAAAAAAATAGAGAAAAGGAAATGGGGAGATTAAGGGAAATATTCAAACTAAACGGCTATCCGTCAAGTGTAATAGATAGATTATTAAATTGAATTTTGCTGATATTTAATGATAATATAATAAACAAAGTAAAGAAGGAAACAGAACTGGATAAGCACAAAATTATAGTATTACCTGATTCAAAATTGAGCAGAAAAATTAGAATAATAGCAGCTAAATACAATATTAAAACAATTTTAAGACAATTGATTACCATAGGAAATAAACTACCCAACCAAAAAGAAAGAGTGAAACCCCTCGAGACATCAAGAGTATATGCGATACCTTGTAAAGATTGTAATCTCAGGTATATAGGCGAAACCATGCGACCGAAAAAGTTTCGTTGAGGGGAACATAAGACATCCTGCAAATATGGAAACATTCAAAGATCAGACCTAGCTAGGAATTAGAAGGAAACCGGTCATGAAATAGACTGGGAGGGATGTAAACGCATCAAGTTACGCAACTGTAACAGATTAACTAGACTAATTAGAGAATCGATTGGAATAAAATCAGGGAAAGATGTAATAAATGTAACATCGGTAGAAAAATCATTAGGCCCAATATTTAATGGAGCATTTTCTAGGGTCAGAAAAAGGGAGCCTGGGGAACCTGAATTAAGTAGAAACCTAAATAAGAAACTTCGCTTGTAGAAAACTGATTGCGAATTACCTATACCGATATCAATTCCTATATATTTATCTTTCTCAGTAAAATGTTCCATAAGATGGTATACAGATTTAGCAATAGTTAGGAAATAGGACATTAGATTAGAGACCTTTGATTCACACTGTTGCTTATATATTATATATTTATGTAAGGTGTGAATATCTTAATGAATAATTAATAAGTTGGTTCTAGAGAAGATATACATGGTTAACAGGTATAAAGTATCTATTAAAGAAGAACTCAAAATGTGGTTGATAGATGGATATACCTTTTTTCTTACAAACTGTTATACTCGAATTATATCTTAAATTTTTCTAATTTTGATGAAGAATCTATCACTCTTTACAGCTGAACTTTCTGATGCTGATAAATTGTACAGTACAACTAATTACACATATATATGTGATGTGATATCTTTTTATATTGTACATTTTCTAATTTTATTATTTGATGGAACATGTGTGGTTTGAATCCAAATAAAGATATTCTATTATTCTATTATTCTATTATATGGATAGGCCTATCTGTAGATATACAGGTTTATTATATAAACATATATATATATATATATACGGACATTAATCATTTTATACATTACCATTTACATATATATATATATATATATATTTAAATATTATAATATTTAAGATGATATAAATATTTGAAATAATAAATAATATATATATGACATTTCACTCACACTGTTGCTTATATTTATATATATGTTTTAATACAGATTTATATGTATTTTATATATTTATATAAGGTGTGAATAAATAAATATACAATTTGATTAAATGATCAAATAAACAGGAAGAAAAGAGAAAAATAATAATTTATTATATATATATATATATATAGGATTAGAGATATTGGACTCACACTGTTGCTTATATATATATATATATATATATATGTTTTATACATATTGATATGTATTTTATATATTGATATAAGATGGGACTAACGTAACAAATAATTAATAATAATTATAGATATATAGGACTCACACTGTTTCTCATATTTAAATGTGTTTTATACATATTGAAATGTATATTATAATGTGATATTAGTTGTGACTAAAATAATAAGTAACTAATAATAATAGAAAATAATGTGGTTAACCGCTCCATATTCTCTCTCTCACTCTCTCTCTCTCTCTCTCTCTCTCTATATATATATATATATATATATATATATATATATATATATATATGTAAGGTGTTACGATATTATATTAAGATATATATGTATGTAGGTATAATGAATTATTTTGGTCATATGAGCATATATATTATGCTATTATTTCTAGGAGTTGATTAACTTCGCATTGTGCTTACGATTAATTTTGAAAACCATTGGTTTGTCAATACTCTCTCTGCCTTTCTCTCTTTAATTTTTGACCTAAGCGTCCCTATGACATTTACTCTCTTTCCATCTAGATAACTTGCTGCACCATATTTGAACTAATTTGTTACTACGTGCGCAATACATCATACACCATTTTATACATTAGAGTTCCTGGCTTTAAATAAAATACAATATTTGACAGTCAAGATTTTTGATTTTTGAGTTTTGAATTTTGATTACCGTGACATAGTTTTAACACGCGGCTCCGCGTTACAGCCCAACGATGTTCGATTTTGACAAATACAGTGCTCTTTAAAGTCAAATAATCTAACTCTGTCCTTACACAATATTTCCCTTAACTGTGATTTTAGAAACAATCTCTGTTATTTTACAGCAGTTTTAATTGACATTTCTTGAACTGCAATTTTATTTGTAATTAATTGGGTTGTTTATTAAATAAACAGAACCGCGCGTGATACGCATGGAACACGCGGTGGACTATTGTGTCACAGTGGATTTATTTCGCTCAGTTGGATTATTCGCAGCTTACGCGAGGGATTTACTGTTAACATTTAACTATGCCAATCCGAATTTCAGAGAATAATGGATTATTATAATGACATGAGCTAAAAACATAGCAAACAGTGAATTAATTATTGTGAATTTTTGTCATTGAAGTCTTTACACGGATTATACACATTCAATTTCCGTGACAACTTTTAACAGTGACTATGTTCATATCATCATGTATTTTCAATCAGTTGCATATATTCATTTCAATTCAGAGATTTGTGAAAGAATAATTGCTTATGTGCAAAATATGTTTCTTTATAAACAGAGCTCATTTTAACTTTTGCCGTCTAGAATACGGACAATTTTGTGTGCAAAATATGTTTCTTTATAAACAGAGCTCATTTTAACTTTTGCCGTCTAGAAGACGGACAATTTAGTTTAACTGTGACTGGTGTTTAAGACATTCATTTGTGTTAAAAATTTGTTTTTATTGCCGACCAGAACATGGTCAATTTGGACTAACTGTGAATTCTATTTCTATTTGCAACATTGTGTACAATATACTTGTGATAATTCGTTTTAGCCTTCTTACATCAACCATCCGAAAAAGATCAGAGACTGATCATGAGTACGGGTAGTAACAATAGCCACCATGGATATGTAGGAAGGGTACAGAATCACGAACTAGATAGCTACCCCGCAAAAATACTCCTACATAGTAACAGTACAGTTACAACAAAAAAAGTTTCGATACTTTCTCTCTTGCCTACAACATTCTGCACACGAGATGTGAATATGTATACCAGGAATTTAAAATAGCTGAAATTATACTGAGGTAAGGATTGGTCTGCTTATTACAAATAATTATATATATATATATATATATATATATATATATATATATATATATATATATAGATTTAGTTGTTGGTTGAGGGCACTCATGTGCGCTAGACATATGCATATATTGAGCTTAGTTACTGAGGTGGTGAATCAAAAAAAATATATAAATAGAACGGTTTCGGAACGAGGTTACCACATTTGCTTAAATCTGCTATTGTGAGTATTGTGCTGTGTATATATGTGGCAATTGGGCCTGAAGATGGAACGGGGATTTTAGTTCCGAAACGTCGCCAGTAAACAAAGATATGATAGAACCGCCTTTCCATTGGGACGAATACAAACTCAGCCCGATCGAAGACAAAACGAAATTGGAAATTGTGATCAATTGGATCATTATGAAACTGTCCTTGCAAAGCTACCACCCCGTACACAAAACGTGGCATTGGAAAATGTGGAGCTGGCAAAACGCAATCAAATTTAAAAAAAGACTAATCATAATAATGTAAGAGTACCTTTACGCACGGCAGCTCCGGATATTGAAGATGCAGATTGTAGGTATCCTCGAAATGTTTTGAAACAGTTTTGTTTAGATCTTTAATCATTAACCGATTGGCAGGCTCTTTAGTAAGACCAAATGCAGTGAATTGTCGTGAAAAATGCTTTCCTGTATATTAAAAATAGCAAAATATATGACAGCTATATTGCATTACTCCAAAATAAATAGCTAGTATAATTTATCAATCCAAATTTACTACTCGGCACTAATAGGCAGAGTTAGGAACGTTACCAAAAATCTAGCCATTATGCGTAGAAATTGTTGAATAAATGGACATGAAAAATAATAAAGAGTTCATCATCTTGAATGCATAAAATTCTATTATAAAATTAATTTTAATCCTCAGTATTGAAGTCATTTCCATAAAGAAGGCAATATAAATTAAAAATTATTATTCTTTCTATAATGATCGCAGTGGATCACGACAAAAATCACAGGGAAGTGTGGGACAGTGGCATATATTGACAAAGCATATAATGTGTATATATAGCGTAATACCAGAGCCTACTGAAGAGCTGCCAGTAAACACGAAACACACGTGCATATCAAATTATCATGCATGCGAACTTTAGTATACCTTTCTGGTCCTATTTGAACTAATTTGTTACTGGTTACGTAATACCTAATAAAAAATAAGAATAGAATAGAATAAAATATCTTTAGTTGGATTCAAACAACACATGTGTTATCAAATAGATAATAATGTTGGAAAATATACAGTATAAAAACTACCGCATCACATCAATATGTGCAATTAGTCTCATGTAGATAAGTAAATCTCACTAGTTTTATTGTACAATATATGAACATCAGAAAGTTCGGCTGTTAAGTGTAATAGAATTATCATCGAAATAGGAAAAATTAAAGAACATTTCGAGTGCAACATTATGCAAAGAATGAGAACCATGACTAGCAATTGATTGTATGTATTGTTGATGATATAATGCATAACATTTCAATTTTAATAATAAAAAACTTGGAAATAAAATCTCAAGAAGGTATGTTGCTGATCACAATTATCCGTCTCTTTTATTCAACCATGAGAAAGTATTATCATAATCAAAATTAAAAATATCAGCAGTATTTTAGATTTTTATAGTTCAGTACATAAAAATTTAAAATACATCTTGGATGGAGGCGTTTCTCTAAACCCCTTTGGCAATTGATTGTAAATTTTGTAAATTTTCGAAAAAGCGTGTAACTAGCACGCAACATTCCCCACCAAAAGAGGAGATATTGCCAAATGTCCAGATCTAATTCCAACTTCATGAATTTTCTTATTGGATTTATATAGGCACTAGACCATTGGTTCAAATGGAAAACTTTTATGCAATAGCACATCCTCGGAAATCATAAAGTTTGCTGTGATACAAACTGTAATATAGTGACGCATATATTGCAGGAGATAGGCTAATTTGTTTCACAACTTTTCTTTGTACAGCTTCTATTTTATTGGACAAACCATTTTTTATGGATTCGAAGTAGTAGAATTATATTCTAGTATCGGTCTAATCCAAATTATACATATTTTAAATGTTATACCATTCAATAAGATATTTCTATTTATTAGTGCCCATCTGTTCTTGGCACTGCCTACTAGAATAGAATAGCATAAAATATCTTTATTTGGATTCAAACCACACATGATCCATCAAATAATAAAATTGGAAAATGTACAATATAAAACAAGTTATCACATCACATAAAAATGTACAATTAGTCTCATGTAGATAAGTAAATCTCACTAGTTGTACTGTACAATATATCAATATCAGAAAGTTCGGCTCTAAGGAAAAATAGATTCATCATCATAAATAGGGAACATTAAGGTATAATTCGAGTGTAACATTATGCGAAAAAAATAGAACCATGACTAGCAATTGATTGTATGTATTGCTGACTAATATGATGATATAATGCATAACATTTCAATTTTAATAATACAAAACTTGGCAATGAAAATCTCAAGAAATTCTGTTTCCGATAACAATTATCCTTGTCTTTTATTCAACCATGAGAGGGTATTATCATCATCAAAATAAAAAAATAGCAGGATTGTAGACTTTTTCTAGTTCAGTAGATAAAAATTTAGAAGACATCTTAGATGGAGGCGTTTCTCTAAGCCCCTTTGGCAATTGGTTATAAATTTTGTAGATTTTCGAAAAAGAGGATAACTTGCTCGCAACATTCCCCACCCAAGGAGGAGATATTGCAACACGCGGCTCCGCGTTACAACCCAACGATGTTCGATTTTGACAAATACAGTGCTCTTTAAGGTCAAATAATCTAACTCTGTTCTTACACAATATTTCTCTTAACTGTGATTTTAGAAACAATCTCTGTTATTTTCAAGCAGTTTTAATTGAGATTTCTTGAACTGCAATTTTATTTGTAATTAATAGGGTTTTTGTGAAATAGACAGAACCGCACGCCATACGAGTGGATCACGCGGTGGACCATTGTGTCACAGTTGATTTATTTCGCTCAGTTGGATTATTCGCAATTTACGTGAAGGATTTACTGTTCATAGTTAACTGTGCCATTCCGAATTTCAGAGAATAATGGATTATAATAATGACATGAGTTAAAAGCATAGCAAGCAATGCACTAAATATTTGTGAGTTTTGTCATTGAAGTCTTTACACGGAACACACACATACATATTCAGTGACAACTTTTAACAGTGTCTATGTTCATATCATCATGTATTTTCAATCGGTTGCCTATATTCATTCTAATTCCGAAATTTGAGAAAGAATAACTGCTTGTGTGTAAAATGTGTTTCTTTACAAACAAAGCTCATTGTAACTTCTACAGTCTAGAAGACGGACAATTTAGTTTAACTGTGAATGGTGTTTAAGACATACTTTTGTGTGAAAGTCTGTTTTTATTTCCGACCAACACATTGTCAATTGGACTAACTGTGAATTATATTTCTATTTGCAACATTGTGTACAATATACGTATGACAACTTATTTTTGCCTACTCACATCAACCACAGACTGATTCTGAGCACGGGTAGTAATAATGTCCACCATGGATATGTAGGACGGGTACAGAATCACGAACTAGATAGCTACCCCGCAAAAATACTCCTACAATATACCCAAATTTCCAGATCTAGTTCCAACTTCATGACTCTTTCTTATCGGATTCATATAGGCACCACTCTACTGGTTGAAATGGAAAACTTTTATGCAATAGCACATCCTCCTAAAGCATAAAGTTTGCAGTGATACAAACTGTAATCTAGTGGCGTATATAGTGTAGGAGATAGGACTTATTTGTTTCACAACTTTTCTTTGTACAGCTTCTATCTTATTGGACAAACCCTTTTTTAATGGATTCCAAGTAGCGACAGCATATTCTAGTATCGGTCTAATCCATATGATATACATTTTAAGTTTTATGTCATTTGATAAGATATTTCGATTTATTAGTGCCAAACTTTTCTTGACACTGCCTACTATCCTTTCAATATGTCTCTCAGCAGAAGATGTACATTGAATAGTTATGCTTAAATCCTTTATTTCTTGCACAAGTTTAATCTCGAACACATCATTAATCACAGCATCATGAAAATAAACATAGTTAAAGTCTGTTCTGTTACCTATTTTTAAAGCTCTCATCTTTTTATTGTTTATTCTCAGCCCTAGTGTAATCAAATATCTACTCAAATCATACAAATCTAATGTCACATTATTTTTGGAGAATTCGAAATTTTTTCGATCATTTGGAGAAATAATTTTTAAATCATCAGCGAATTTGCAAACTCGTCCGTTAAGGATCTTAGTTTCCAAATGTGCAAATACGATTTTAAATAAAATTGGCCCCAAACTTTATCCCTGTGGAATTCCTCTATCCTTTCAATATGACACTCACCAGAAGCGGTACATTGAATAGTAATGCCTAAATATTTAATTTCTTGCAGAAGTTTAATCTCAAAAACATCACAAAAAAATTATTCTACAATGGAACATCTTGAGTAGCAAAACACAGAAACTAAATTTTGAAAATGCACACGTGCACTGTTCCAGAATCAACTGGAATCTTTTTAGAGAATTAAGCTTACTGATTGATTATGAAAGTTCTTATTTCTTGAACACTGACGAGTTTGTTTCTTCTTTTTCATCGTTATTATCTATTTTATATCAGGCATCTACGTTTACGGACATTATACCGAAACGAATTAATAGGAAATTGTGTAAACTAAGAATTAAACGAGATAATATAATAAAGTGTACTGTTATCAATAGTATTAAACAAATGAGGATAGATCTCATTGATAACGAAATTAATTCATCAATGCTGATAATTCGGCAAAGATCAAAACGAATTATTTTGGCCAAAATGAAGAGTAATCCTAGACTAGGATACACACTCCTCACAGATAATAGTAAATATAAGGAAAAGTTAAAGCTTATATTACCTGTGGATAAAACTGAGTACGAATTTCTCTGTGAATTGGATGATGTTTTCGGCAATTTGATATGTAATCCACAGAATGAAAGAAATTTTATGGAACTACCTGATCCTTTTGGAGACCAGGAATCAGGACTTGTTATTGACAGTAATGAATTGATAAAATTGATGTTAAAATCAAATCAAAAAAACAAAAAGATCACTTTGGTATTTCGATTGATAACCTGCTTCAATTACCCTTAACCTTTAGGAATATGCTCTGCAACTTTATAAATAGAATTTTGATGAAAGGGAAATTACCAATCGATATACTAACGATAGTAGCTAAGCCGTTGCCAAAAGTAAGTAAGCCAACGTGCGCCAGTGATTATAGATTAATCTCTATTATCCCTTCGTTTTTGAAGATAATAGAACGATTGATACTAGATCATTTAGAACGTATGTTGCCGGCTGATTTTGATTTATGTCAACATGGCTTTACGAAAGATAGATCGACAACTACTAATATGCTCTCTATGTGGAAACATGTAATTTCATTAGATGAGAATAAGTTAGATGCATTAATTGTATTCATAGATATCTCAAAAGCTTTTGACTCTATATCTTTTGATGCTATTTTGAATGCGATTAGTTTGTTGAATATTGATCCGAATATTTTTAGATTACTTAAATACTATCTATATAATCGACGAATGAGTATTCAAGTAAACGATTTGATATCAAAATCGAAACGAGTAACGAGTGGAGTTCCACAGGGATCAAGTGTGGGGCCAATTTTATTTAAAATTTTGTTTGCACATTTGGAAACTGAGATCCTTAACGGTCGAGTTTGCAAATTTGCTGATGATTTGAAAATAATCTTCCCAATTGATCCAAAAAATGTCGAATTCTCCAAAAATAATGTGACATTAGATTTGTATGATTTGAGTAGATATTTGATTACACTAGGACTGAGAATAAACAATAAAAAGACGAGAACTTTAAAAATAGGTAACAGAACAAACTTTCATTATGTTTATTTTCATGATGCAGTGATTAATGAAGTGTTTGAAATTAAACTTATGCAAGAAATTAAGGATTTAGGTATAACTATTCAATGTACAGCTTCTGCTGAGAGACATATTGAAAGAATAGTAGGCAGTGCCAAGAAAAGATGGGCACTAATAAATCGAAATATCTTATCGAATGACATTAAACTTAAAATGTATATCATATGGATTAGACCAATACTAGAATATGCTGTTGCTACTTGGAATCCATTAAAAAAGGGATTGTCCAATAAGATAGAAGCTGTACAAAGAAAAGTTGTGAAACAAATTAGTCCTATCTACTGCACTATATACGCCTCTAGATTACAGTTTGTGTCATTGCAATCTTTGTGGTTTCGGAGGATGTGCTATTGCATAAAAGTTTTCCATCTGAACCAGTGTACTGGTGCCTATATGACTCCGATAAGAAAGAGTCATGAAGTTGGAACTAGATCTGGGCATTTGGCAATATCTCCTCCTTTGGTGGGGAATGTTGCGAGCAAGTTATTCTCTTTCTCGAAAATCTACAAAATTTATAACCAATTGCCAAAGGGGCTTAGAGAATTGCCTCCGTCTAAGATGTCTTTTAAATTTTTATCTACTGAACTTGAAAGAGTCTACAATCCTGCTGATATTTTTTATATTGATTATGATAATACTTTCTCATGGTTGAATAAAAGACAAGCATAATTGTTATCGGAAACAGATTTTCTTGAGATTTTCATTTCCAAGTTTTGTTTTATCATATTTGAAATGCTGTGCATTATATCATCATGTTAGTCAACAATACATACACCAATTGCTAGTCATGGTTCTCAAATTTTTGGATAATGTTTCACTCGAATTATACCTTAATTGTTCCTATTTTGATAATTTATCTATAATTCTCTACAACCGTTCTTTCTGTTATTGTTTTGTTTTATAGTACAACTAGTGAGATATACTTATCTATATATGACTAGTTGCACAATTATATGTGATGTGATAATTTAAAAAATATATATTGTACATTTTCCAATTTTATTATTTGATGGAATATGTGTGGTTTGAATCCAAATAAAGATATTCTATTCTATTCTATTCTATTAATCGCAGCATCATGAAAATAAACATAATTAAATTCTGTTCTATTTCCTATGTTTAAAGCTCTCGCCATTTTATTGTTTATTCTTAATCCTGATGTTATCAAATATCTACTTAAATCATACAAATCTAGTGTCACATTATTTTTGGAGAATTCGACATTTTTTGGATCAGTTGGAAAGATTATTTTTAAATCATCAGCGAATTTGCAAACTCCACCGTTAAGGATCTAAGTTTCCAAATGTGCAAATACGATTTTAAATAAAATTGGCCCCAAACTTTATCCCTGTGGAATTCCACTTGTTACTCTTTTCGATTTTGATATCAAATCGTTTTCTTGAATAGTCATTCTTCGATTATATAAATAGTATTTTAAATAATCTAAAAATATTCGGATCAATATTCAATAAATTAATCGCATTCAAAATAGCATCAAAAGATATAGAGTCAAAAGCTTTTGAGATATCTATAAATACAATTAATGCATCTAACTTTTTCTCATCTAATGTAATTACATGTTTTCACATAGAAAGCATATTAGTAGTTGTCGACCTGTCTTTCGTAAAGCCATGTTGCCATATAAAATCAGCCGGCAACATACGTTCTAAATGATCTAGTATCAATCGTTCTTTTATCTTCAAAAACGAAGGGATAACAGAGATTAGTCTATAATCACTGGCGCACGTTGGCTTACTTACTTTTGGCAACGGTTTAGCTACTATAGTTAGAATATCGATTGGTAATTTCCCATTCTTCAAAATTCTATTTATAAAATTGCAGAGCTCATTTATAAAAGTAAAATGTAATTGAAGTAGCTTATCAATCGATAAACGAAGGTGATCTTTTAGTTTTTTTAATTTTATTTTTAACATTAGTTTTGTCAATTCATCACTGTCAATAACAAGCCCTGGTTCCTGGTCTCCCGAAGGATCAGGTAGATCCATGAAATTGCTTTTATTCTGAGGATTACATATCAAATTGCCAAATACTTCATCCAATTCACAGAGAAATTCAGTTTTATTCACAGGTAATATATGCTTTAATTTTTGCTTTATTTACTGCAATCTGTGAGGAGTTTTTATCAAAGTCTAAAATTACTCATCAGTTTGGCCAAAATAAATCTATTTGCTAGGTATTTAATTGTTTATAACGTGATAAAATGCAAACCTCAATGAAGCATTAATGGTATTGCCTATCCTTAATGCTAACTAGGACATAATTGTGTAGAAGTTAAGTTTGTCCACTTCTTTGTGTTGCCTAGATAAATATAATCATAGTAATCCGGTACATGAGAAATGAAATGTGGAGCCGGCTTATCCTCCAAAAGGAGTCAGCCGCAGTAAAGTAAGTAAGTAAGTAAGTCGGTACTCTATTGCATCAACCCACATTAATAGGTTTTGCTCTAATTATTATTTATCGTTATTTATAAAATTTTTATTGTTTTATGATTATGGTTATATGCTAGTGAAACATTAGCTAAAATGGTTTTTCTATTGTTGTAAAAGATAATGATAACATGATGAGGTATATAGTACCTAACGCACACTTACAGATACATTTTAATTCTCCGGAACAAACTCTATATAAATAAAAAAATATAAGAATGACAGGAAATGTGTTTTTAAAAACTTTCCAGAAAGTAAAGATCAGAAGCAACCACGTATAATAACTTCTTATATATTCTTAGTTGCAGGAAACGAGTTCTAGTGAGATTACACCTTCTGTTCATGCGAGCTTTGGAATATCGCTGATTTAGTTTGAACTGCCAGATTTTAAGGTCGCGTTGGAGTAGCATATGTGTTCAGAATGTTTGTTATTTCCAATTTTCATGATAATAATAATCATTATCATCATCATACACAGTCATGCAAAAACTAATATTAACTAAGTTTCACTGCCATATAACCATACGAAGCGAAACAAAAGATTTATATATAACGACCAAAATAATAATTTAGGCAGTCTGATTATTATTGACATTTACGATAGAGGGAGATAATACCTAGTTAATATGAGTATATTTTTCACGATAACTCACAGAACTGAGGCAACCAAAACCTCTACCGCATACCAATATGGCCAATGATACATCAGAAATACAGCTTCCTAGCGGATTTCATTGTATCACGTCTAAATCAAAATAAACTTTGCAGCTAACTCTGTCTTACTAAGAAAAGAAAGTTTCTACTACACATCTGCAACAAGATCGCCACTGAGCTTGATTCGATGCCATATCGCGAAGGATTTCTAACCAAGAACTATGATGTGCACGTGGACTCCATCCGGACATACGAGTGGTTCATGTACTTCCCAGTTTGGATGTAATTAGTTTCTTCTGTTTCTGCAATATCAAAATCTGCCCACCTTACGCCAGTCTGGTGCTGGATGAGAAAACGTGACCGAGCCAACGATCTTGATGGAGTCATATTTGTTTTTCTCACGAAGGGCACTTGTTGACAGATCCAATAATACATCAACGAATGTGAACGTTGGTTATTCTTTGTAGATAACCAACATGTGTTATGCTTCTCAAACTAAGAATTTCGCAAGTCTCTATATCTCTATATCTTTCTCTTTGTATTTGTCACTGTCTATCTCCCTCTATTTCTATCTCTGCCTCTTTCGAGGCTATACAGAAATATTTTATGCCAATTTTTAAGTGAATTAAATCGTAACTAATTAATGCAGGTTTTAAATGGTTTGGTGCACAAAGATTAGAGAACTATCGGCCCAGTAGTTTGTATTTAGATTTCTTTCTTTTAGATAGTCTAACAGGCAGTGCTATATTCTTAAACAAAGTTAGATAGCACCTTCGTAAATTGTGCGGCAATAATAGAAGTCGTCACGTTTATTCGAGTTGTTGGGAATGGATTGAATGATGCTCTTTGATAAGCTCGTTAAAAGTGACTTTATTCGCGTGCCAAACCTGAAATCTTACAGCTAATACAATGTTAAATTAAACACAAAAATGTACTATCAATAGCAAAATTCCTCAAAAATCACATATTTAGACAGTTTGAAATCGCGTAAATATTTTGAACAAACGGTTGCAATTTAACTAAGCTAGAAAAATAAAATATTACTTCAACTTTTAAAATAGTCTACTTCCGCAATCCACAAATAATACAAGTTCTCTGAAATAAAATATAGTCAAACAGATTCTCATTGCTTTCTCAACCTGAAGAGCTTAAATAGAGTATCATTAATATTAAAAATTTTAGTAGTGAATATTTTTAAAAACAAACCATCAGAATTTTTATTATAAGTTGTGTTTACGCGAAGATTCAATATATCACGACTCATGTCAGGCCACTCCGAAGAACTCGACATTTTATCACCATATTTTTTATACAAGACGTCGGCCATATTTCCCGGCATAAAGAAAGCTTTGTAAACCTAAAGATAAATTATTAAATATTAGTTATTTTGAATAAATTTATAAATGCAGATATTGGTTACTCGCATGAAACGCTTGACGTGCTTAGTATTATAAAATCCAATAAAAGTAGACAAGTATATCTTGATTATAGATAACTGCGGTAAATTAACGAAACTCTTACAATATTAAGTGGACATTATCTGGTCGTACTTTTCGTTCATTTTAGCAAGAACTATTTTCGTTTAATTGTATTACAATTAAACAAGCCACCACAATTTGAATTGAAACTTTGATTCAAACAACTTATTCTATGTAATTGTGGAGATTAATTAATTAACTCCTCATATAAAAATAAATCAAATTTTATTTTTGGACATTTGATGTTATCGCTGGTTTCGTGAAACAAAATTGTATTATTTAAAAAAATATTGTAATTTTTTTGAAGTTCTTTTGTTCATATTGTCGAAGTTTTTGACTTGTCTTGTCGAAGGTTAAAAGAGTTTTTTATCTGAGTTGCTGGATTGCACAAGCGGAACACTGCGTGGATCCATCTACGATATCTTTGCTAATAAATTATTGTAATCCATTCATCTATTGTTCTGATTATTTATCAGTGAAAAGAATCTCAAATTTGCTTCAGGTAATTGACGTGGATATTTGTTTTTAAGGTCACCACCGTCACGTTCTGTAATCCGTGAATATCAGCGTATCCTGGTAAGCTTAATTAAAATAATATATAAATTGCAAGTAATTTAATAATATTATGGCTGGTTGATTAAATATTGACGATACAGAGCAGTTAGCAAGTGGACTTAAGGATTGTAGTTTAAAGGGTAGTTCAGAGGAACTTAAGTGTTCCAAACTAGATTATCATACCGCATATATGGATTTTCCGGGCCTGGCATCCCAGAGGCTCTCTTTTGGTAGTGACCAAAGGGCCTCTACAAAAAATGGCGACCGCGCCAGAATCCTCTATTCGAAAAGATATGATGTAGATGATCGCTTTTGCCGCAATTCTATGGATAGCAATGTTAAGCTTAATATGTACCGACCAGACAACCATTCTGAATGGGTCGAAGAAGCAAACTTTTATTTTAATCTAAAAAGGACGACCGACCCTATAGAAAGGTATGCCGTAGAAAAAGAATCTATTTAGACTCAGGAAATTTGTTTCTGACAACGAACCCGCAAATTCATTTGAGCTTATAATCGAAGAACTCCATGGACGATATCAACCCGAGAGGATTGAACGGATGACTGACTTGTTACATCAGGAAAAGATGGGAAATCAACTTCCATCTGAATTTTAGGACAGACTTATTTCAAAATCCATCGGGCTTTATATATCTGAGAAATTTATAAATAGTATATTTGTAGCAGAATTGCCTGCTAGACTAAGAGCCACCTTGGATGTCTAAGATACATTGGAACTAGAGTGGCCAAAGAAACTCAAAGGGTTGGACAAAGTGTATCGTCAGAAGGAACCTAAGGTGTATGCAGTAACAGCAGTTTCACGCCTGGAGCAGCAACTCCGACATCTCGCAGAGAGACTCCTGACCGTAGAGAATGAATTAAGTACCCTCCGCAGGGATGTGAGTTGGATAAAAACAATAAGGAAAGTTCCAACAGAGGTAGGGTGAATTCTCGGAGTCAAAGTTCAAATTCCAAGCATCGGAGAGGCGAATCGCGTGAGGGTGTACAAGGACAACGCGAGTGGTACATTTCGCATCGTAAAAACGCCGAGTTTGGAAAGTGTCAGGAGGGGATGCACGTTTCCAAAGTTGGGTGGTCCTCGATGGAAAAGAAGTAGTCTTCCTGTAGCCTGGTCTAAGCTGCCGGATAACTAGTAAAGCCCTCGCTAATAGGGGCCGTAGAGTGGTTGCGCATGCAAGGCTCCAAGGTATGCATGTTCGAGGCATACTGAAATCATCGAAGTCAATTTCGAAAGCTATGATGGAAGAAAGGCGCGGTAATACAGTTCGTAAATCTGTTAGATTTTGACTGGAAGGTAGTCTAAAAGAGGTTGCTGGTTATAGCAACAGTAAGTTCGTTATAACAAATGAACTTAGCGTGTTAAAATTCTTAATAGACACGGGTGCAGAGGTGAGCATAGTTCGATCCGATGTGGTGGAAATTGATAGTCCCACATTCGATTACCAACTATGGGCTGCTAATGGAAGTCCAATTGAGGTTAAGGGAGTTAAAGAATTGTCAGTGACATTGGGGCAGAAATCTCCATTTACGTGGAATTTTCTGGTCGCTGATATAAAGGATAACATCATTGGGATGGACTTTTTGATCCATTTTAATCTCGCTTTAGATCTCAAATCTAGGACCATTGGACAAAGCACTGGGATAGTGACTTATGCTGAGACTGGGATCTCAGTAGTTAGGTCAGTCAGACTACCCAGACCTGTCGTCGCCGATGACTTGGTGGATGTCATCGAGAAACACCTGGCCGTGTTTCTACCATTCAATGCTAGGCGCAAGGGTTTAACGACAGGCATAGAACACCAAATTGAGTTGGTGGAACCACTACCCTGTTCACTGAAGGCTCAACCGTTTGCACAACCTAAGCAGCAGGTTGCTATTGAAGAATTTAAGCGGTTGAGAAAAGAAGGAATTTGTAGGCGTACAAATTCCAACTTTGCATCCCCAATAGTGGTTTTTCCCAAACCTGAACCAGGTCAATGGAGGGTTTGTGGTAACTATCGTCTATTGAATTCGGTACCGAAAGGTGATTCGTATCCTCTACCGAACCAGAGTACTTTGCTCTTGGATATAATGGGGTAAGAGGTATATACAACGTTAGATCTGCAGAAGGCGTACTATCAAGTACCTATGGAGGCAGAATCTATACCGCTCACAGTAGTGCGATTTTTGGAGGAGGATCGCATGAATTATTATGTATGCCTTTTGGTTTGAAGAATGCAAGTCATACATTCCAGCGTCTGAAGGAGAAAGTTCTTGAAGACTGTCCATTTGCTAGAGTGTATATAGATGACATCATTATATATAGTCAATCTATAGAGTAATACCGAGAGCACTTGGACGTCGTTTTGTCTAAGCTGGAACATTATGGATTGGTAGTGAAACCAGAAAAGAGCAGGATTGGTTGCTCTACCGCAAAATTTCTTGGACACATCATTTCCAAGGATGGAATCAAGCCATTGGAAGATAAGGTCCAAGCAATCAAGGATTTGCCAGAACCCAGAACTGTACGCCAGTTGCATAGATTTTTGGGCATGATTAGCTACTATCGTCGTTTCATACCAGGTTTAGCTGGAATTTTGGGGTCGCTAAATCGACATTTAGTTCGTGAACGGAGCACGATCAAGAAGTCCTGGCCTATTAATTTTAGCCAAGACGACAAGGAAAAATTCCAGAGGGCCAAAGATCTGTTAAGCCAAATAACCACATTAGCACCTGTGGATTGGACTAAGCCGTTTGAGCTGGTCACAGATGCTTCTGATGTAGCCATAGGAGCAGTGTTACATCAACAGGAAAATAGTATAGTCAAGCCGATTAGATTCTATAGTCGGAAACTCCAAGATCGCGAGAAGCGATATGATACGCTTGGAAAGGAGTTACTAGCAGTTTATTCTGCAGTGTTGCATTTTGAGCACTACCTAGATGGACATCAGTTTATGATATTAACTGATCATAAACCGTTGTTGAGTATCCTTGGGAAAGCAAATAGGCTAAATTATTCTCGGCGGGTTAATTCACAAATAACCCGACTCGCAGAATTTGATTTTACCATTAGTCTTATCTCAGGAAAAGAGAATTTGGTGGCAGATATTCTTAGTAGACCAGACGTATCAGATGAAGATATGATTCGTTCAGAGTCACCCGTATGCTCGATTGTATCTTCTAATGATTTTGTCCAGCAATTGTTGGAAGCACAAGGTTTTGATCCTTTAGTAGCTGTGTTGGCAACGAATCCTATAGATATTGCAGATAAGTGGTTATTATGTGAAATCTCTAGGAGCCATCCTTCCATTAAGGCAACTATCAGGATGGTCACTGATAGATATGTAAGGCCTAAGATGTCGAAAGACATAAGAGCCTCGGTAAGGACATGTGCCCCGTGTCAAACTTGTAAAGTTTGGCGTCATACCAAAACTGAAATTAAAACAATTGGTATACCAGCGGGTCTTTTCATGCATGTACATATTGATATAATAGAAACGCCCGAAATTTCTAGCTAAAAGTATTTATTCACGATGGATGATCGTTTCAGTCGTCAGTTTGAGTTAGCAATCCCGAAGGACATGACAGCTCAAGAAGTCTTACTTATATTCTTGCAAAATTGGGTGTCGCGATATGGTGTCCTGGTAAGGGTAACTATTGATCGTGGTAGTCTGTTTATGTCTGAACTGTTTATCAGATCATTGAATACAATGGGGATATAAGTAAGACACACATGTGCTTATAATGCCAGAGCTAATGGGATGGTTGAGAGACTGCACAGGGAGCTGTAGGCTGCATCACGCTGCACTGGTGGATCCAGTTGGATACATAATTTGCCCATAGTTTTGTTGGCAATGCGAAACAGATACAGAGATCAGTTAGGAACATCTATAGCAGAACTTGTTTATGGAGAGACATTGAGGTTACCTGGAGATCTTCTAATAGAAGCTCCAAGTTGTCTCGATTGGGCCTCTAGTTCATTAAATTGGTTTGTTGGAGCATTGAGAGATAAAATGAGTCGTTTAGCTCCAACCAAAACAAGAAGTCCAAAGTCTAAATGCTATGTATCTTCAGATTTAAAGGTGGCATCTCATGTAAATATAACTAACGAGAACAGACAGAATTGTCTGACTCCGTTCTATAAGGGACTATTTAAAGTCAAGCATATGACTGATAAAAATGCATTTATAGAAGTAAATGGCACGGTAGAGGGTGTAGCACTGAGTCGCTGCATTCCACAGTTTATATGGACGGAGGAGGAGACTGGGGAACAGTATCCATCGAAGTATCCAGAAGCCGAGGCGAGATGTGACTCGGAAATGTGTGAGAAAAAGGAAGAACCAAACAAATATGGAAAAGAAGTAAAGATTAAAACCAAGACAACTGAGAATAAAGAACAATGCAATATGAAAATGAAATCTAGTGAAGTACCAGCACAACTTGTTGAAACTCGTTCTGGAAGAGTCATCAAGAAACCGAAGAATGAGGACTACATCATGTATGGTTAATCATCTTAAACATGAGGGTGTATGTGGAGGTTAATTTAATTATTGGACACCAATTAACTCCTCATATAAAAATAAATCAATTTTTATTTTTGGACATTTGATGTTATCGCTGGTTTCGTAAAACAATATTGTATTTTTTGAAAAAATATTGTAAATTTTTGGAAGTTCTTTTGTTCATATTGTCGAAGTTTTTGACTTGTCTTGTCGAAGGTAGAAAAGAGATTTTTTCTGAGTTGCTGAATTGCACAAGCGGAACACTGCGTGGTTCCATCTACGATATCTTTGCTAATAAATTATTTTAATCATCATCGTAGTTGTTCTTTTTAATTATCAGCGAAAAGAACAACAAATTTGCTTCGGGTAATTGACGTGGATATTTGTTTTAAGGTCTCAACCATCTCGTTCTGTAATCCGTGAATAGTCAGCGTATCCTGGTAAGCTTAATTAATATAATATATAAATTGCAAGTAATTTAATAATATTATGGCTGGTTTATTAAATATTGAGGATACAGAGCAGTTAGCAAGTGGACTTAAGGATTGTAGCTTAAGAGATAGTTCAGAGGAACTTAAGTGTTCCAAACTAGATGATCATACCGCATATATGGATTTTCCGGGCCTGGCATCCCAGAGGCTCTCTTATGGTAGTGACCAAAGGGCCTCTACACAATTTTATAAAAGCGGGCGTGTGAAACACAAACGAAAAAGTTAGATTGTTTAATTTTCTAACAAAATAATTGTTAAAATTATTATGCCGCAATTTTTTAACTGTAAAAGAGCCACTATTGTCAGTAAAACTCGAGTATGGTTAAAGATGAACACCTTTACGGTAAATGAATACACTACCGTTAATGATGGTAACTTCAAACGCGATCAGCTGATTTGATTGACAAGTTATACAAAGCACGTCGAAAGTAATATTCTAATTTCAATTTCACATTAAGAAACTTGTAAAAAATGAATAATAATGGGAGCTATTTTGTAATGTGGCATAAAAATTATTGAAGTGGAGAAATTTAATAATAAAATATTTAAAATAAATTGATTCAAAGAAATTTTAAAACAAGAATGACCTACCAAATCAACATTTATTCTTACTTTCCACTGAGGTCGAGCACTCGCAAAAACACCCATATGAATATTAAACAAAGATTTGGAAATTTCTTTTATAGGTTCCGGATAGAAATTCGATGCACGTCCTATAGAAACCATATCTGATTTTGCAATCGATTTCAGTATACAATTTACGAACCTAATTGAATCCTATGCGGAGATGGCAAAAAATGTGAAAATTGTGCTGTTTACAAAGAATAAACAAAATAAGCTTAACAATAATGTTTAATAGAGGGGACACCACTTGTACCAAATTCCCAAGAAACTCCATGAAATGTCATGGAGCCGGCTTATTCTCCAAAAGGAGTCAGCCGCAGTAAACAATAGAAGCTCACCTGAGGAATATCAAATGAAGAAGCTCTCACATTTTGGACAAAATTGTAAAGCTTCGATGTAGTTACGGTGGCGACATCTTTTATAAGGTATTCAAAGAAACATTCATGATGACCATCGTCTGGAACTGATATTGACAATTTTACGCCTTTTCGAGTTACGCCTGGAAGCCTCTGACTAGTGTACACAATCCGTCCACCATCAAACACGGAACACGGCGGCATAGAGGCTAAGACACAAGGAAGGTACTCACGCAATCGTTTTATCGGCAATTTTATTTCACGTTTACTTTCACCAACAATTCGATAAAGATTGCTTGGCTCCATATCGTACATATATACAAGGCATTCTTTAATTTCCATAGCCCAGCTATTAGTCATTAAAGATACAGCACGACCTTCACTTCCACCTTTGTCAGGGCGGGCTAACATTTTCAGATTATCTTTTGTGTCGTTGCAATTTGTTCGACATATTGAACATTCTTTAAGTGCTCTAAAAGTATTGACATGTAAAACAGAGTACAAAAAAATATTAGCTAAAAGAATCTAAATGAAAGAAAAAACAATATAGAAAATATTATAACTCTTTGTAAAGCAATAAAATTGTAAATAGATATACCTAAAGAAACGGCGAATGCAACAGTCTACCAAGATACAATACAAACACATACAAGAAGATATAAATAATTTCCGTATTCAGAAATGTTGGGTCTAATAAATATCGTGCACAAGATATTCGAAATGATATCAGTGGTTTTACATTTAAAAAATCTGAATGTAAGGTCAAAATTAGATTTCGCAGTGCAGCCAACATGTAGTGATAAAAAGTGAACGAATATTTAAGACGCAGCGGGATAAGATAAACAGAAAAAACAAAACTTGTCCATTAGAAACCATAGTTTACTGGCAAATGGATAAATTGATGTGCTGCATTCGAAAATATATTGCAGGATTCTATAAGTATTACATACCTGGGCGTATCACCGTTATGGCCATGATATTGGCCTCTAATCTGCGGAATCACATAATTTTATCAAGGCAGACTACGGAATGTCGCATTGCCCTTAGCTCGGAAACCGACAATAATTTAAAGCATATTATCCAGATGCATACCCGATTTTGTGAGGTACGCTTAGACCAATTCAAGAAACCTTAATCAGTGTTGCCTATTAGTTTTATCTGCATAAGATAACCCCAATAGCAGCTCAGATAATCTTGGTTATAAGTAATAAGAATGATCAAGTTGGGCGCTTAATCATTCATACAGACATTCATAATGTAGCATAGTGACCGTTTATCGTATGGCTACACGAAGCGACGATTATATCTTTGAAGAATAAGGCTTTCGGTCACATGGCGGCTTTAAGTTTGTGGACAACTACGAATAAATAGATTAAAGTTGCATTCAGGACTTTTTTCGTTTGTGAACACGTGATGGAATGCAAAGTGCAAAACTCCAATGAATGTAAAAATAATCGAACAGCTTTTTTTGCAACTGAAAAAAAGCATTTAAAAATTGGTGTGAAACGATTTGGGTGATAAAATTTGAACGTTCTGTAGAAAAAGACAGAGTACTCTGTACATAAAGCAGATACCACTGCATGTTCAATTGCAGGCCTTTGGGTAAACCCTTAATTGTATACGAAAAGTCTGTGTAGATTCTTTAAACTAGGCGTTCGTTTTATTAGTTCAGTTTATTTCAAAGTAAAACTTGAATTCTTTGTACAAGAAAGCTAAAGGAATAGAATCAGCGTTCATATTTGTTTCAACTTATTCACGCAACACGTGCGGAAATAATTGTATCTGTAATCAAATAAACGATCAAAAATCAACTCGAGAGATGCGCTGAACATTTAAAAGTTCAAATAGTTATCAGTTTTGATCCGCGACAAGTATATCAATCAGTATTAAAGATTTGGAGCGCCAATCTCGAACCACCGTCGGAGTTACACATACAGAAGCAATGCAAAGACGTAGATGCCGATGCTCTGTTTTCGGCAATCAGCCGCTATCGATTCCTTCGAAAGAATTTTATCTTAAAAAAGACAATCGGCCCTAGGGATATTTGCCTTTAAAATCATTGATTGCGCGGGTAGTGGAAAGTTATTAAAAGCGAGGTGGCGAGCTTTATAGTACCACTATTTCATTATATATACATTTGCCAGTATGAACTAAAAATTTTAAGTGTCAAAGACCAGTTTCATACCTATTGTCAATCCTTCAAGTAACGTGCAGAATTTCGCCGCAGACGGGGCTAGAACCAAGGCAAATTTGCTTCGAAATATGTAACTATCTAACGCACAACCAACCTGCCCTGCATGTCCTGCATTTGCTACCTTATGCCAGGCTTGGTTTATACTGACAAATGTATAAAATTTACTTTGAGATAATTATTTGAACAGCGACACTTATATCGCCATCCTAAATTAGCCATCTTTTACGATTTCAGGGGTGCATTGAATAATGTTACGTCCACAAAATTTGTAAATACTGTATTTGCTCTCTGCATAAACACTTTTAGCGTTAGGATCAGCACTGTGTTATAATACATTACCAAATACACTTTTATCCACAATATTACAATAGATTCCGATATGAACTATCCTCATCATTACGTTCAGGAAACACGCATAGACTTTTTTCAGGCGGTAAATTAGACTTACGACTAACGCTTGCAATATGAGTGAAGACACAAAAAGGAGAATTGAAAAACATATAGACTGGCTTTCTCCAATCTTCAATTATAAAAAAGTACGAGTATCTCACTCTGCAATAACGGTCGTGGATACAATGAACCTGCACGAGCTGTTTCTGTTAACGCTAGAGAAATTTAGTCCTTTATACTCGAGGGTTTTCTTCGCATATAGCCACTTAAAAGTAGTTGAGAAGTGCAACCAATTTACGTTACCACCAACGACTAAGAAAGGCTAAAAAGTGCTACTTGTCGGACAAACATATAAGGTTCTATCAATTGCGCTGACTTGATCTCGGTTTTCATATGCCCACAATCAGATTACAAAGAAGAGAAATATTTTTTTCTCAGCCAGCGCCAGATTGCCATAAGTAGACAGATTTCGACATAGCAGAAATAAATTCAAGACTACAATTAAATTGGCCAGTATAGGACCCGTTTTTGTAACAGGATTGGACCTATGTGTACATCATCGTTCTTGTTAAGAAATCATGCGTGATATTGCAACGAAGCGGGCTTATCGGCGACCTTGCTGTAAATTTCTAGATTAGACTAATATTATTTTTATAGTAGGGTAGACGTATCTATTTAGTTGAGGCTTTTAAATTATCGATATAGTGAAAACGGCAAAATATCCATACTTAAGAGGGAATTAGCCATAAAAACACCACCAACAATATATCAAATTAAAAACCGATTCTTTACAAGGAAAATACATCTCTTAATACAAGGGATTATAAATTATAGACCGAATTGAATACATTACAGAATAGAGGCCACCTAGAATACAGCATAAGACAAAACAAATCCGAATAAAAGCAAGCCAAGACGACATAAAAATACGATGGCCGATTCAAAATGGAATGATCTCAAAAGAAAGATTTTAATTGTTTCTAATAGTGTACAAAATTACCACGATGTGTGTTATTAAAGAATCATTTTTTGTAAATTCTAATGTACAGTTGTTTTGTCTCTAATTTTTTGCTGCCAATCTCATATTTCCTTTAGGAGCCAAAATATGCTAACTGTATGCAAAAAGCTAGCTGTCCTTTGAAGCTTCACGAAATAAGAGATGTGTGTTTTCCATTTCATGCGACCAATTCAATTACAAATAGCTAAGTATAACCGATTGACAGATCAAAATTTCCAAATGTACGGGCTACTATGCCCAATTAATGCCGATAAAGCCTCCACTGAAATTCATTTGCTGCTACAACCGTGCATATTTTGGCCAAACTGACGCTGTTAGCTAATTGATATGCAGCCAGTAAAAACGAAGCGTATGCAGACTGTTTATATCATTCTGAAACTTTATAGACTTACTAAATATTTTAAACAAAATAAATAAACCAAACAGTTCTTACTGAGTCAAATCAGCCTTTACAGAACTAGAATAGTATGAGCCACCACCTCCACGTCCGCGAGTATCAACACCGCTGCCACCAAAGAAATCTCCATCTCGTCCACTTCGCACATTAGGATAATTTAAATTGGTATTAGATTCTCTCGATGCACCATCTACGTTCCCACTATTTAAGGACCAAAGAGCAAATAATCAAAATACGATGAAGCTTCAAAATTACTTTCAGTGCTGCCAAGTGCATTAACACAAGAAATAATTGAAATAATAAACCGTGCTTCAGAGACACTACAATAAATAAAACAACCGATTTCTCATACTGTGTAGTATATTTCATGTTATTACGCCCATTACAGCGCACTTGGGTTCAACTTCAGCAAAAAAGAAGCTATCATACCTTGAAAAATTGTTAATAGTGTTAATGAACATGCGCTTATAACGAAAAGACATAGACATTTTAATAAATACAATGCATTGAATTGGAATCTCATGATAAATAATGTCATGCATTTCGTACCAACTCATTACTTTCGTTACGGTTGCAGACGTTAAATGTGAGTAGCATATATTCTATAATGAAATATTTTTAATTAGTAACAATTTTCAGTCTGACACCCGCCGTATTCTAATCAGTTGTAACGGAAATGGTATCATAATCTCTGATAGGCAGGTGGTTCTCGTCAGCCTTGATTAGCAAACATTAAAGAACGAAATATCAATCATCAAAACTAAAATTGGGTGAACTAGCGTTCTTACACAGCCTTAGCAATTTTACGATCAGTACTAGCAAAATTCCCGACAGCATAGGTCTCACGCGAAGTACAAAAAGTGTATGAAATTGTTGCCATAATATTTTGCTAAATGTCTGACTGGCCTCTCACATAGCTTCTCTCCAGTAAAAGATTAAAATGACGTGAAGTAATAAGCATTGTCTCATTCCTCTCTTAACCATCCATGGTGATTATGGAGATAAAAACTCTTAGGCAACAATTTAAAAATATCCCACATGTGCATTATCTACCACATAAGTAGTCTTCCACTAAAAGTAATTATTTCAAAAGCAATGACCTTATACGTTTTAATGATTCCTAATATTTTGAACACGAAGCTATGTTAGGACTGACCGCGGAAGCTGAGAAATAGAAAAGTTAATCTTCTTTAGATTGGTATGGAAAAAGAACCACTCACAAATATTGCCCTTTGCCGAAGTGTACTCAATTATCATCAACAGCAGCTTCTTATCAATAGACGTGTATATGTAACCTATGCAGATGAGACAACATGTCATCTAAATCAGACCTAGCACACACTTGCTCTGTTAAGGACAAGATTTTATCATTGGTTCTCGAATGGTTTGATTAATCTTATTGGCTCCAGATTCCAACTGATTTTTCGTGCCATATACCCCATCAGTCCAACACAATAGCAATGCACTTTTAACATGCAAATTAGCACGAAATCTCCAGGACCGCCAACCCTTCTGCTAGCCCACCTATAACTTTAGTCCAGCGTATCAATCAGCAGTGCTATGAAGGAAAAAACATTATTAACGTGGATGTGTGTAGAGGCATAGCGCTATGCATCACAATAGAAAGATGAGATTTATTATGGAATCTATTGAAATTTAGTTACCAGATGATATTATGAACAAACCAGAGGTGGAAAAAAAACAACACTAACTAATAGTAGGAAGCAACGAATGAAAGTATTGAAATCAGAAAGAAGATTCAATATAGAGATTTCGTGCCTTTCAAATATAAATTCTCACCGGTAAGCGGCTCATTTGCAAGAATTGACAAATTCCTCAGCCCACAATTAAAAGGTGAAGAATATACTAAGGAAAATCTATACAAAATCTAATGTTTATCATAGTCAATTGATTGTTGTAATTATAAAGAGAAACGGGCGTTGAGGTCGACCTATATTATTTACCAATATAGAGAAGTAAGCTCTTGACTAACTTCATATGCTGCACAACAAGGTTAATTAATTGAATGAAAGAGCATTGCAACTTAAACGCCTGTTTCAAATCAAATTGTGAATACACGTCTGCAATTGTACAACATATCTTTGAAACCTCGCACGTGTTATTTAGGCGTGGCATTTAAGCTAATTATCAAATGCAATAACAGAATTGCGTTAGCCACTAACGAAGCTCTATGGATAACTGCAGCCAGATGCATGCAGAAAGAATAAGCAGGTGCGGGTATTGAGCTTGAACAGTCGGTAATGCGAGAAAGTGAATTATTGTTCCCTTATTTCACATCCTATGTTTATATTTACCGCTTTGTATTGCTGTTCAATGAATGCACATTTGTAGACATTTGAAAAGGTTAAGAGCACTAGATAAAAAACATTTATGCTTCACAACTTTACAACTTGCTAATCCATTCTTAACATTACTTATCTTTAAACCGTTATCATTTATTTGTTGTAATCGTATTGTGTTTAAAACGTCGTAATGGACATTTATTTAAATTTCTTTCCTGACGTTCTGTACATTTTCATATGCTATTAGTGCATAGATATTGTGTTGGAAGATAAGTGGGTGTACGGATCAGAATATCAATCGGAATTTGGAGCCCATGAAACTAATCAAATCCATTTATTATACAAATCAAAAGCCATTTATAAATTCTTGTGTTATAAACACAGCACAACTATTTGATTGCAAGAATGTGATAGATCTGATTACGATGATATGTCGTCGTCTCAACTTCATGAGCTACAAAAAAACACGTCTATTGATAAAATGTTGATGATGATAATTTTGTTCACCACGACTAAGTGCAATTTTGTGAGTCTGAAACTGCATTCACAGCTACTGGCCGAAACATTAATCTTTCTAAATCTCCTCTTCCATGCGCAGTCTTCACCCGGCTTGGCACTCAAATAATTGGAAATCATTAAGAAGCTCCAACAACAATTCTAATGTGATTATTCTAAAGATAACGATTCTCAATGTCGCACCTACATATGTGGGAGTATACGTGTGCGATTGTGCAAACTTCTTATTTAAGAGGAACTAAGCTTAGATCAAACGACAGTTTATATCTACAATCATATAATATTTTCCTGCAACACTGGATTGCAGACAAAAAACACCATACACGATTGGAACACTTTCTGATTCTCTTAAGTTTTGAATTTCAAAGAGAATGAGACAACGCGATTTGCTTGACGTATTTTTTTCATGGAGAGAAACAATATGAACAAAAATCTGACACTACCACTCCCACTAATAATCTTGGTATCCATCTTCTCTCCTGTATCAAGTAGTCTCTTCTATTAGCTTCAAAATTTTTCGCAATTGTACAAAAAAACGTATAGGCAGTGCTAGGACAGAGAAGATTACTTTTTCAATTATATATTAAGTGTTGCGCAAATAGAAAGAAATTATTTCAAACATGGCCAGAAGTACAAACCAATTGCAGTATCTCGTACACATTTCTTTTGTGCCTCTGGAACTGGTATTGCGCCCTTTACCCACTATACATTTGGGTGATGAAAGTGAGAAAACAGGACGGTACAAACTCCCATACGAATATGTAAACTTGTAATAGTAAAGCTAAGGTCATACAATGCCTTCGACAACGCGAAGTCAAGGCCAACTCACTATATATGGTTATAAGTCGTTCATGGTTATATGCGGATTTTCACAAACACTATATATTATATATACCAAATCTGTAAATGGGGTCAATAATATAGCTATAGGGTTAGTACCCGATGCCAAAATTATGGTACTGGAAATTTACCTGGTACCATCACAAGGGATTTCAATATACGCTAATGTTCACCAAAATTGTGAATTACAACTACTACTGAACACGTGTAACTCCAAATCCATACACACTGGCCTTAATCGATATCAGTAAGTATGAAATTAATGTGCAGGAGATTATGTTTACTGTTTATGCAGTCTTTGAGTTATCTATCTGGTCATATTTGAACTAATTAATTACTAGGTGCGCAACACTTAATACACAATGGCATATATATTAGTTCTCCGCCACAAACAGTATCTAGCTGTTAGGCATTTAGTTACATGATTACCGCGAAATGTGATGATTTCGATCAAGGCTAACGTGTATGGCCTTGCTGGAGTAACAGATGTCAGAAAGTTCAATTTTCTAATAGGATGAATTAAAGAATACATTAAAATCCAGTTGCCTCTGTGTTATCAGCAGCACTGTATTGTTGCATTTCTAGACTACTAAACAACTTTGGATTTTGTCTCGCGCGGCATGATATTTCGAGTGATGCTTAGTGACGCGAACTGGTGAAATACTTAGATTTCCCAAAATAAATTTAAATGATTAATCTTTTTTTGTACTTGAACAAATACGCTGTTTTGATATTTTTGGCCAAAATCTACGGTGTTTGAAATGGGTGTATGAAACACACACCCTTCAGAACAACGACAATGCAGTCATTGCATCTCGCCCTGGAATAAAGATCGATGTGAGTAGATCGTATATTGAGACCGAATACTCAGAATATACTATTGCTGGCAAAATAGATGCAACGGTTCAAATGAATTATTGCAAGGTTTAACTCAGAACAAACGTATTTATGACAATTCTTATCGCAATACCATGTTTGTATTATTCATAACGTTTTTGGTAACATTATATTTTAAATAGGTCCAGATATTTCAGAATCAGCATGAAAAAGTGTTACCTTGCTTGCAGTCGCTTAATATAATATTTCTAGATTCTTAATTGTGGACAACAATAATTAACTCATAAGCTATAATTAAGATTTTTAGGCTATTTAAAGTATTTTATTAAATCATTTATGATTGAACTTACACTTCATGACCGTTTCTCGCATTATCAAATAAATCTCCATTCTTCTGTTTTTCATCTCTATTTCCTCTACTGACGCCTAAACCAACACCGCCGCCACCATCATCTGCTACGGCGGACCAACTCTTGCCTTCTAACATGTTGCCAAAATCACGTCCACCGCTGCCGCCAGGATTTTTGGATTGCATTAATAATTTATGTAAAAGAAATAACTTTTTTACGCAATTTTTTAGATTGTTTTTAACAAAATATTTGACAAAAGATTTAAATTCAAATTATATTTGACATTATAGGTGAATAAATAAAGTTTATAAAGAATTTACGCCACGAAGGCAAAATAAGACAAGACAATTCACTGGATTCTGCCTTTAAGCTATCATAGATTTCGCTGTCTCAAAGATCTTTTGGTGAGTGCAGTGCGGCGTAATCAAGTCACTGAAACTGCTACAACCCTAACACTAATAAACATAATTACACTCGTATAACATATTAATAGTTTACTTCTGTACAAGTGTCAAATTAGTAGGTGAGTTATACATAAATGAACTCAAGATAGCCTACCCCCAGTATAAGAAACTATTAGCGCGTCAGCGCGAGCATAATAGATCAATCAATCATCAAACCAACAAAACCATTTATAAAACGCGAATTAAAATGTTTAGTCACGAGATTTCTGGTCTATAACTTTTTTATTCTTGCCATTATCTTCAGTTGCCTAGTAAACAGGAAATGTAAGGGACTTCACAGACAATTACCAAATAACATGCACTTCGTGTAGCATAACTGATGGCCTGGTTAATAACTATCATAAAATTTTATCGGACGTATTTTAAGAACGGCCACAGTTTAATTATTTTGTCCATTTAGCTTTGGACTATGTGTAAACATTGTCGTGGGTTTATTGATTTTGATCACCTAAAAACATTCAGTTATAATTTTCTACACACTGCGCCTTAAATTGATATCGGATGCTTGCGAAGATTACTCAAATAAGAAAACAACATGAAATATTAATAGCAATAATGTAGAAAGCCAGGTTTCTAATATATGATCAAAATCAAAGCTGACTATCATTCTGAATGATTAAGGACTGTAATTTACGCTATACGTATACACAGTTGAAATGTCAGTCTATTTTGTTATTCTTCATGCGGTTAAATGGCAGCGAAACAGTTTCGAATGGATTTTGCATTCGTCTGCTAGTCAGTCCGGGAATGGTAACATGAACCGTGCCGGGTATAATGAGAAACAGCCATCATTCCGTTTCATGTAAAGACTCGAGTTTGGTCTAACTGCGCATTAACTTTGATTGGCATATGTGTTTGCCGGAATGAGAGCAAGCGTGCCAGACGCAGAGAGCAAGTTTCAGCTGCTAAGGGAAACTTTGGCCACTGACATCTGGGCAGACACTGATCATCAGCCTTGGTTGGTAGACTATCTAAGAGAAGGAAATCTCCCAAATAGAAACCATCCACACTAGGAATGGGAGACCTAGTGTTTATTTACAGTCCGAATATAACTAGGATAGGGTCCAGGTGCGTATCGCATTACTTGGTTAGAAACTCTTAGCAATATGGCATCGAATGGAGCTAAGTGGCGATCTTTTTGTGTTGTGGAGAGGCTTAGTTTGCCTTATTTGTGTGAATTATCCTGATCAGTTATCTCGTAATCTCTCTCACACACAGACATGGAGGATCTGCGCTATCACATTGCAACTTAAATTAGTGAAATGTGTAGTTTTGCATGAAAAACGTAAAATTTATATTAAAGTTAGTCACCGTCCCGAATTTAAAATTACAAAGAGCAAACCTAACCAAATCAAGTAGGAATTCGACAATAAATAGTGGACAAAACATAGTAGCTACCATCATTCAATACTAAATTATGCAATCTCAGCAAATTGAAAAATGTTTTAGTAAAAAAAACTGTATTTATGTACAGTGTATTAGCAGTCGCTCGTCAATTGTTGAAGAATGATCACACAAAATTTAAAAAAACAATTGAAAATTTATTATTCAAAAAGAGCCAATTATGGCGACAGTATCAATGTGACGTATAAAAACGAAAGCATTAGAAATCAGTAATAATACAGAATTTAATTTTTATCTGATCTGCGATTTGACAAACACTGGCTAAACTCAAGTTGTTTTGCTTCTTTTAATAAATTTCGACGGCATTTAGTTCATTCATCACCTCAAGTTTAAAAAAAACTATTGGTGATGAGTGAAGATGACCGTCAAAGGTCATCGAAACAAAACTAGAATTTAGTTTACGTTGGTCAAAATTCAGATCAGGTAATTTTTATTAATCCAATTTCGAAATTTATTTTATTCTTCTATACATTTAATTTTGTTTATTTTCATGATGCTGTGATTAAAGCTGCTTTAGAGATCAAATGTTAGAAAGAACTCAACGATTTAGGCATAACTATTCAGAGTCCAGCTGTTGCTGAGACACATATTGGAAGAAGAGTTAGATGTGCTAAGAGCAGATGGACACTAATAAAGAGAAATATCTTATCGAGGGATATATAATTGCAAATTTACATTATTTAAATTAGCCCGATATTAGAATATGCTACCGCTACTTGGAACCCAAAGAAAATAGTGTTGTCAAACAAGATAGAAGCAGTACAATGTTGTAAAACCTATTAGCCATGCGTCATGCAACATGTATGCCAGCATATAAAACTTCGTATCACTGCAATGTTGGTTTCGGAAGATGCGCTATTGTATAAAATTATTCCACATGAATCAGTGGACGTGAGCTTATATGAGTCAAATGAGATAGATGCAGTAAGAACTGTATGGACTTTTGGCAATTTTTTCTATAGTCGGAACAATTTTCTTTTTCAAAAATTTACAATAAATTATCAGATGGATTCAGATGTCCTTCACTTTAAGTACTGAACTAGGAAAAATATACGATACTAATAATCTTTCAAATATTTATTAAGACAATACATTCTCGTAGTTAAACAGAAGATCAGGATAAATGAGATCAGTTTAGAGGCTCTAGTCCTATTAGCTGATGAGAGCCCATAGATACCAAATTCGGTTCAGTTTTATTGTGCACATAGGAGTGTGAACCAAATTATCAGTTTCTCCTCAAAATTTAAGATAAGCCTCCATGTTAATCACAGCAACCTCCACTAGAATAACCTGTTATCGTTGTGACAGAAGTTTATTTCAAAAATCAAAATTTTAATGAGAAACCAGAAAGTTGCTACACGTTAACAGGGAGGATGATTTTAAATCCAGCACAAGATATAAAAAAGTCAAAAAAGTACTTCCATCGTATACCTTCGGAGTTACTTGTTTGCTACAAATAAATAGGTAAACATTGCTTACAGAAATGTCGTTATTTAGTAATATGTTTCAACAGTAACAGAATTTGTAAACAGTAGCATGGCGGTAGTTTTGTAATGTTATTCAACGACTGGTTAAATACAATTGGATTGGTGTTTACTTTAAGCTTGCAAACTTGATCTAAAGAATTGTTACCACCACCCGCGCAATCAATTATTTTTAGACTGTATTGCCTATATAGGTATATGTGGCGAAAGCTACCAACAGTTAATGTTCGTGACTGCATAGAAATTGTGTAGCTGAAATTTACCGTCAAGCTCAATGCATGCGAGACTGCTAGAGGTGAGAGCCGCATATTTAAATTTGATTTCCATATATATTCAATGCGGTTTGATCGTCGACAGTCAGTTTGCAGTCGTACTCTTATGATGATTATGGAAGGACGAAACGCGTCAGTGCGTTGCGGCTGGCGGTAGCTTTGTTATATTGTTCGACGACTGGTTGAATATAGTGGGATTGGTGTTTACTTCACGCTCGAAAACTTGATTTAAAGAATTGTTACCGCCACCCAAGCAATTAATTATTATTAAATTGTAGTACGAATTTTTGTCGTCGTCTTCATCAGCAATATATATTGAATGGTAGCATGAAAATTCCCGTTTCATTTAAAGCCTCAAGTTTGGTCTAAATGCGCAGTAAATTTTATTGCTAAATGTGTTTGACGGAATGAGAGCTAACGTGCCAGACGCGAAAGGCAAGTTTCGGCTGCTGAGGACACTTTGGCCACTGGCATCTGGGCAGATACTGATCATCAGCCTTGGTTGCCAGATTATCTAAGAGAAGGAAAACTCCGAATACAAACCATCCTCACTAGGATTGAGCGACCTAGTGTTCTTTTACAATCAAACTATTACGACTTATAGTTACATGGCAGTGAAACATTAGTCACTGGGCATTTGTGAAGCTGTGCATGATGAGGATGATGATTATCTTTATTATATTATCATATTAGCTACCATTAAAAATAAGCAATTGTTAGTCATGGTTCCCACTTATGCATAATACACTCGAATTGTATCTAAATCTTCCCAATTATCAGGTAAAAAAGCTTTGATGAAAAATCTTATTATTTGTATTGTCAAATATTATATAAAAGCAATTCATTAAAAAGACAGCCTTCGTATTTATTATAATTATTGTAGTAACATTTGAAATAGCGTATGCAGCGATTTTACTGCAGTTTATAACAAAATTACTTACTCAATTATATGAGACCTAATGGGCAAATTTATGTGATGTGGTTTGAATCCAAAATAAAGACATTCTACATTCTAAAATTGATATATATATATATATATATATATATATATATATATATAAATCAAGAAACACAATGACCAAATTATTTTGGAAAAACTACGATGATGACAGACTAAGCAATAACGGAAACAAACTCTATTAAAAAAGCGAGATAACTGTAACAGCTAAAGTACAATTTTCCAACGTATTGCGTAAATGAAATTCTAATTTAATTTAGAAGAAGCGAAATTTGCCGTCAACCATTGGCGTACGAGCTTTCGTTTACAGACAATATAAGCACGGTGTATATACAATCCCAGACAATATTCACATTTGTCTTCGACTGCAAAGGACGTGTGTGTGATGTTTAAGATCATACTGACTTCATACCTAGGCTGACTTCCCCTGTCATGCCAATCTTGTCGCTGCAAACCTATTGAAACGAAACAACATCTATTACTGAACATCTACATGTGCCTATCAACAAGACATCTCTGAGACTTCACTCAGTCACTTGCAGTCTGAGTTCTATGCCACAACCAAGGAACACCAGCCAATCAACCAGAGCGGTCTCAAGTGTTTAGGAGTATTTATAGACATCGATACACTATCTTTCCGGAGAACATAATTTTGGCCCCAATAAGGGCCTTCAACAGTAAATATTATCGAAGTTTTTGACTTGTCTTTGGTGATCTATACACTAGAGTGTGGTAGAGATTTTGAGTTGCTAGGTACGCTTTCCTGCGTGGTTCTGCCTTGATACAACTTGTCAAAAAATATTGAAGTATTACGTAATAGTGTTCTTAATACAAATTATTGAGAAGGATCTCAAATTTGATTCAAGTAATTGACGTCGATATTTGATTTCAAAATCTCCCCAATTTCGTTCTATCCTTTTCGGTATTCAACGTTTCGATGAGCCCACTTATTGGTATAATATAGAATAGAATAGAATAAAAATAGAATATATTTATTTGGATTCAAACCACACATGTTCCATCAAATAATAAAATTGGAAAATGTACAATATATAAAAAAACGTTATCACATCACATAAAAATGTGCAATTAGTCTCATGTAGATAAGTATATCTCACTAGTTGTACTGTACAATATATCAATATCAGAAAGTTCGGCTGTAAGGAATAATAGATACATCATCAAAATAGGAAAAAATAAGGTATAATTCGAATGTAACATTATGCGAAAAAATTGATAACCATGACTAGCAATTGATTGTATGTATTGTTGACTAACATGATGATATAATGCATAACATTTCAATTTTAATAATACAAAACTTGGAAATAAAAATCTCAAGAAATTCTGTTTCCGATAACAATTATCCTTGTCTTTTATTCAACCATGAGAAAGTATTATCATAATCAAAATCAAAAATATCAGCAGGATTGTAGACTTTTTCTAGTTCAGTAGATAAAAATTAAAAAGACATCTTAGATGGAGGCATTTCTCTAAGCCCCTTTGGCAATTGGTTATAAATTTTGTAGATTTTCGAGAAAGAGAATAACTTGCTCGCAACATTCCCCACCAAAGGAGGAGATATTGCCAAATGTCCAGATCTAGTTCCAACTTCATGACTCTTTCTTATCGGATTCATATAGGCACTAGTCCACTGGTTCAAATGGAAAACTTTTATGCAATAGCACATCCTCCGAAACCACAAAGATTGCAGTGATACAAACTGTAATCTAGAGGCGTATATAGTGCAGGAGATAGGACTAATTTGTTTCACAACTTTTCTTTGTACAGCTTCTATCTTATTGGACAAACCCTTTTTTAATGGATTCCAAGTAGCGACAGCATATTCTAGTATCGGTCTAATCCATATTATATACATTTTAAGTTTTATGCTCATTCGATAAGATATTTCGATTTATTAGTGCCCATCTTTTCTTGGCACTGCCTACTATACTTTCAATATGTCTCTCAGCAGAAGCTGTACATTGAATAGTTATGCCTAAATCCTTTATTTCTTGCATAAGTTTAATCTCAAACACATCATTAATCACAGCATCATGAAAATAAACATAATGAAAGTTTGTTCTGTTACCTATTTTTAAAGCTCTCGTCTTTTTATTGTTTATTCTCAGCCCTAGTGTAATCAAATATCTACTCAAATCATACAAATCTAATGTCACATTATTTTTGGAGAATTCGACATTCTTTGGATCAATTGGGAAGATTATTTTTAAATCATCAGCGAATTTGCAAACTCGACCGTTAAGGATCTTAGTTTTCAAATGTGCAAATACGATTTTAAATAAAATTGGCCCCAAACTTGATCCCGATCATATATATACCAATAGAATAAATATATATATAACGCAAGAAATCCTATTTTAATATTATGGCCAGTTTATAAACTATTGATGCAGAGCAATTAGCCAGTGGACTTTAGAATATAGTTTGATAGTTAGTTCTGAGGAATTTAAGTGCTCCAATTTAGATGATAATAACACATATATGGATTATCCGAGCCTGGCAGCTCAGAGGCTCTCATACGGTAGTGTCCAAAGGGTCTCTATGGGGGGTATAATAATAATAAACGGAGCCTCTGTTCATCTTTCCTACGTACAAAACGGCACCGTACGTACTGTTCTGCGCTCATTCAACTGTGGAAAATAATAATACATTGGCATCAAAGGCCGACGGGGCCTCTGTTCATCTTTCCTACGTACAAAACGTGCTTTTGTTCTGCGCTCATTCAACTGTGGAAGCTGTTTGTGGGTAAGCGTTTCGTTAAAGTATATTTATACATTTTCATATTGCTTATAAATTTGTGCTTTTAAGATCACGTAAATTTGTTAAAATGTCAGGTCCAATTTTAGATATTGATGTTCCTGTTTGGGATGGAGATAGTGAGCTATTCTTTATGCGCGTAGACTCCGCTTTCTCCCCGTTTCCTGATTATGACAGTCATCAAAAACTGTCGAAGGTTTTTGCTAAACTACCTTCTGAATTGCAGCGACGGATTTATCCTAAGCTTGAGGCCATTAGGAAGCTACCTAATCCCATTTTGGGCCTACAAAACGAGGTAGAATCCTTGCTTGGACCCACGGAAACTGAGCAGATAATAAACAAATATGCGCAGTTAGATATGCCAAATCTTGGCCCCATAGAAATACTGAGGGAATTACGGAAACGTTGGTATAAAACCAACATTTCTGACCATGAGGCTAAGGTTGTTTTTATTAACAATCTTCCCCAAACATTAAAACTCTTTGCCAGACAGCTCCCCAACACTCTCTCTATAGATGACTTACCTGAGAGATTTGAGTTAGAATATAGGGTTTTGGAACCCAAAGTGAATCCATCATCCTTTTCTTCACCCCCGCAAGATGATAGAATCTCCTCTTTAGAGAGAACAGTGGCGAACATGGCCAAAGTTCTAGAAGGATTGGCCATTACCAAATCCGAGATAAATCAAGTGAATGCTCGACCAAAATTCGTTTCCAAGTCAAATTATAATGGTAGGCGGCGATCGAGATCTCCGCAATCCTTTAATAAATATGCTCCAAAGAACTGGTGTTATAACCACCAGAAGTTTTTTATGCTTGCCAAGTTTGTCTTTGTCGTTCCGAAGAATTTCCGAATGAGTGTCAATTTCCACAGCTGACGGAGAGGACAACAGACCGCAGGCACAAGGGTGCATCAGTATCGGGAAACGTCTGGCGCAGGAAGTAGAAGACCGTACTTTCTGCACATCAACGGCATCAACGGCGCTACAGGGAAGAAGCCAACTACAATCCGACATCCCTGTCGACTCTTTTCGTCCACGCCGAATTTTTCACATAGAGAACCAAACAGACAATGCCGGTCGCAATCACCAGCCTACTTGTTTGCATGACCCGGCCAAACAGCCCAACGAACTTCTGCACCTTCTTGATTTCAAAACTGGCGAAGAGTTCATCGTAGACACAGGTGCGGCAGTCTCAGTTCTCAAAGGTGATTCAATGGCCGAGATGTCGCTAGGCGTTCTTCTCGCAACAGCTACAGGCGAGCCCATACCAACTTATGGCTGCCAATACCGCACACTCAACATAGGTCTACGACGTGAATTTTCCCACAACTTCATCATTGCCAAGGTCTCACATAATATAATAGGCCTTGATTTCCTTCTAAAATTTCGGCTCATTGTTGATCTTGCCAATCAAAAAATCATCGACCCCTCCACCGGACTTGAACAACATTTTTGGACACTTGCCTCCGAGCGTTTGGAGTTACAGGTCATTCAGCCAACCCCAGTGCATCATTCAGCAGAGATATCAGCAGCTCTTCGAAAATACAAATCGCTTTTCGATCTTAACAAGTCAGAGCTACGAGTCTCCAACACGATGCATCATATCGTCACAGAAGGACAACCTATTGCACTCAAGAAGCGACCACTGGCTCCTGCTAAGCTGAAAGCTGCCCAAGAAGAATTCTCAAGGCTTTTGGAAGAGGGAATCATCAGACCATCGAAAAGTTCATGGGCGTCACCACTGCACTTAGTCTCAAAATCAAACGGATCGTACAGAGCCTGTGGAGACTACCGTAAGCTAAATTCAGTGACAAAATCTGATGCATATCCTATTCCAAATATCAACACTTTACTTGAAAAACTCAACGGCAGCAATTTCTTCTCAGTGATTGACCTCAGACAAGCGTACCATCACATACCGGTAGCACCAGAGGATATCGAGAAAACTGCAGTCATCACTCCATTTGGCCTTTTTGAATATCTTTACATGCCTTTTGGACTCAAGTGTGCTACTCAGACATTTCAAAGATTCATAGACAACATACTTCGCGACGACTCTGCTTATTGTATGTCATATCTCGATGACATTATGGTATTCAGTCCAGATCTAGAATCTCATGCGAAACATCTACGAAATGTCCTCTCACGCTTATCCAACCACGGACTCAAGATCAACTGTGACAAGACGCAGATTGCAACTTCATCCGTCGACTTCTTAGGGCATCGTATCACGGCCCAAGGTATTCAACCGTTGCCGTCAAAGACGAATTCAATCAAGAATATCAAGTCACCAAGGACTGTGAGCGATTTGCAGAAAATCCTGGGAGTACTAAACTATTATCGCAAGTTCCTTCCGGGCCTTTCAAAACAACTTTATCCTTTGTGCAGGCACCTGCGGAACCGAAAAGGACTTAGCAAGAATTCCATCATTGCTTGGTCATCCGAAGACGAGGAATTACTTCGACTTGCCATCAACTCGTTAGCAAATGCCACAATGCTAACGCATCCAGATTTCGAAAAGCCATTTCTACTCACGACAGATGCTTCTGAATTCGCTATTGGAGCCACTTTGGAACAAGAGATCGACGGAGTTCGGAAGCCTATCAGTTTCTACTCGCGTACTCTCCAACCAGTAGAAACGAGGTACGACACTTTCGGCCGAGAACTTCTCGCCATCCACGACGCAGTGCGCCATTTTATCAGCATCATTGGCAGTAGCAGATTTGTTGTTTTCACAGATCATGCACCACTAGTTAGCGCACTTCGAAACGCAACTTCATCTATCGCCAAGTACTCTGACAGAGTGGAAAGACAGCCTTCTCGTCTAAGCGAATGGCAATTTGACGTCTTTCACGTCAAGGGCAAACAGAACTTCATTGCAGATGCCCTGTCCAGGTCAGACGTCTCTCTACAACCACCTTCGCCGTCACCATTCACTGTCAACTCCGTGGCACTCATTGAACCTGCACTAACGCCAACTCCCCTGCGAACAGAACAACGCGGTGACATTCACATTCAAAGATCAATAGCCCGTCACCCAACCAAGTTCATATGCCGTCTGTGGGAAGGCTTACCAATTGTTTACTTCACGGGTACGCAGCCCAACAAGCCAGTTCTGCCGATCAGCCTTCAGAGAAAAGTTTTCGATTCAATTCACTCAATTTCTCACCCAGGAAGCCAAGCGACTGTCCGACTTCTTACAGATCGTTTCTGGGGTCACAGACTTAGGCAGAATGTTAAACGATGGGTCTCAGAGTGTGCTAATTGTAAGAAAAACAAGATCACACGACACACTCGTTCTAAGTTGCAACATTTTCGATCTACTTCTCGCCTAGCCATCGTCCACATCGACATAGTTCATCTGACAAAGGTTCAAGGTTTCAGCTACCTTCTAACTATGATCGATAGATTTACACGGTGGCCTGCGGCATTACCTCTTGGCACCATTTCTGCAGACGAAGTAACTAACGGTTTTATCTCTGCATGGATATCCAATTATGGTGTTCCCAATGAGGTCATCACGGACAGAGGCACTTGCTTCTCATCTGATCGTTTCAAAACCACCTTGCGGTACATGGGATGCATCTTACGGCAGACGACTGCCTACCATCCCCAAGCTAATGGCATGGTAGAGAGAATGCATAGGGAACTCAAAGCAGCTTTAGCATCCTCGTTCATTAATGGCAACTGGGTCGATGCACTACCTTTAGTTCTGCTGGCCATGCGTTCCCGTACTCGAGAATCCATTAAAACGTCTGCGTCACAACTCTTGTATGGCATGGATCTACGCCTGCCTAGTCAGCTCCCACGTCTACTACCGGCACAAGATGACCCACAAAACGAAGCTACCCGCCTTCGACTTCATTTCGGTAACATGTCCGAACAGCAGCCGAGACACACGCCTCGTCCAGTCTTCGTTCACCCACAGCTCCACAGCTGCAAGAGAGTACTCTTTCGCAACAATAATGCTGTTGCACCACTAAAACCCAAGTATCGCGTTCCTTAGCCGATTTTACTCAGACAGCCAAAATACTTCATCATTATGCAAGGCGCTACACCGACATCAGTAAGCATAGATAGGTTGAAACCGTTTATCGAACCACCTGATCCTGAGAGCGTTCAACCTTCTACACACGTTTCAGGCTCTGTCAGCTCACAATCTCAATATCCTGATTTGTATAACGCATAATTGTTTTTTTTAAACATTAACGTTAACTATCAAATTTTTTAACCTTACTTGTCTCACGTGGCATAACCAGCTGTTCTTAACTAACAATTGTGTAGCATTTTTTAACAGTTCTTTGGTATTATGCCATCTCTTAGGCAATGTTAGAGTACACATATTTATTTTATGCAGTTACCTTTGATTTTTATATATATTTTTACATTATAACGTTTAGCTCACACTGCCTATTTTACTATGACCAGCTACTTAGAGCTAACGCTTTCGTATAGCAACACTACGTAGTTATCAGCTTCATATCATGGTACAGGCCACTTTCAATGCATATCTCACTCTGACCAACAATGTCATGACCACAACGTCGAGCACTCTAGCTCCTTTGGTCGTATACAAACACATTGACAACGATCCAACCTGCTTAGGTTTTAACTTAAACCTGGCAAATTCAGAGGCGATTTACCTCGAAATCTTCACGCTGCGGCTCCAAAAACTTACACTGCTCTATTTTGCCTCACGTGCTATGACCGACAACTAGAGCTAACAATTTGTGTAGCAATTCCTAGTGGTTACCTGGCATCATATCATTGTTGAAGCAACCAACAAGCATATTTAAGCCCAGCACTTATGGTTCATCATATTTTTGCTTAACTTGGTTCGAACTCTGTCATGCATTTCTTATCTAGCCTCGCAGAGAGGAATATTTTTTTCTTTTTTTCAGAGAGGAAAGTGTTGTAACGACACAAATCAATCGCCGACATATTGCGTAAATTAAATTCAAATTTATTTACGTTGCACCAATGAGAAAAAAGCGAAATTGCCGTTTAACCACGTTTAACCAATAGTGTGCAAGTAGACATATTGCATGCTATTTAAGCACGGTAATTTACCATGCAAGTCAGTTGTGGCATTTGCATTCTACCTGCTTCACGCGTGTGCGTTCTGTCGGCTGTCAATACCTACGCTGGTGATTTGATAGTTTCACCAACAACTAACTACATCCGTGACTCATCTTGTTGCGGTATACCGGAGAGACGAGCCAATTAAGTGCAGAACCTGCAGGACGCTATCCACATCGTGATTACAGCTCAACGACGGAAGCGACAACTTAACCAGAGTCCACCCAAGGCTCTAGGACATCTTCAAACTCTGAAAACTTCAATAGAACGCATTACCAGGCCCTCTTAAGGGCCCCCATATCAGTAACTAATCTCTATTCAGAGCACCTTAACCGAGTTTGTAACGTCGTACGGCATTTAATTGAAGCCGGGGCGTTTACAATACTTTCAATATGTCTCTCAGCAGAAGCTGTACATTGAATAGTTATGCCTAAATCCTTTATTTCTTGCATAAGTTTAATCTCAAACACATCATTAATCACAGCATCATGAAAATAAACATAATGAAAGTTTGTTCTGTTACCTATTTTTAAAGCTCTCGTCTTTTTATTGTTTATTCTCAGCCCTAGTGTAATCAAATATCTACTCAAATCATACAAATCTAATGTCACATTATTTTTGGAGAATTCGACATTTTTTGGATCAATTGGAAAGATTATTTTTAAATCATCAGCGAATTTGCAAACTCGACCGTTAAGGATCTTAGTTTCCAAATGTGCAAATACGATTTTAAATAAAATTGGCCCCAAACTTGATCCCTGTGGAATTCCACTTGTTACTCTTTTCGATTTTGATATGAAATCTTTTACTTGACTTCTCATTCTTCGATTATATAAATGGTATTTAAGTAATCTAAAAATATTCGGATCAATATTCAACAAACTAATCGCATTCAAAATAGCATCAAAAGATATAGAGTCAAAAGCTTTTGAGATATCTATAAATACAATTAATGCATCTAACTTATTCTCATCTAATGTAATTACATGTTTCCACATAGAAAGCATATTAGTAGTTGTCGATCTATCTTTCGTAAAGCCATGTTGACATAAATCAAAATCAGCCGGCAACATACGTTCTAAATGATCTAGTATCAATCGTTCTATTATCTTCAAAAACGAAGGGATAATAGAGATTAATCTATAATCACTGGCGCACGTTGGCTTACTTACTTTTGGCAAAGGTTTAGCTACTATCGTTAGTATATCGATTGGTAATTTCCCATTCTTCAAAATTCTATTTATAAAGTTGCAGAGCGCATTCGTAAAAGTTAAGGGTAATTGAAGCAGGTTATCAATCGAAATACCAAGGTGATCTTTTTGTTTTTTTGATTTGATTTTTAACATTAATTTTATCAATTCATCACTGTCAATAACAAGTCCTGGTTCCTGGTCTCCCAAAGGATCAGGTAGTTCCATGAAATTTCTTTCATTCTGTGGATTACATATCAAATTGCCAAATACTTCATCCAATTCACAGAGAAATTCATACTCAGTTTTATCCACAGGTAATATAAGCTTTAACTTTTCCTTATATTTACTGTAATCTGTGAGGAGTTTGTATCCTAGTCTAGGATTACTCTTCATTTTGGCCAAAATAATTCGTTCTGATCTTTGACGAATTATCAGCAGTGATGAATTAATTTCGTTATCAATCAAATCTAACCTCATTTGTTTAATACTATTGATAAGACTACACTTTATTATATTATCTCGTTTAATTCTTAGTTTACATAATTTCCTATTGATTCGTTTCGGTATAATGTCCGTAAACGTAGATGCCTGAAATAAAATAGATAATAACGATGAAACAGAAGAAACAAATTCGTCATTGTTCAAGATATAAAAACTTTCATAATCAATCAGTATGCTTAATTCTCTAAAAAGATTCCAGTTGATTCTGGAACAGTGCACGTGTGCATTTTCAAAATTAAGTTTCTGTGTTTTGCTACTCAAGATGTTCCATTGTAAAATAATTTGTTTGTGATCCAATTCTTTGAAATAGTTAACAACATCATAACTGTGTGATTTCACCGTTTCAATTTCTAAGTATACATGATCTAAGCATTGCGAACCTCTAGTTGATTCATTTATAATCTGCTTGAGATCATAAAATTTTAAATAAAATTCGTTTCAATCAGCCAAGGTGGTTTAAATTTATTAGTTAATGTCACTTTAATTTTGGCGGAGGAAATATCTTCCTCCACAAACACCATCTTCTTAAAAAAATACGGCTAGTAGTAGACGTAATCATCATTCTTTGGCTACCGTTGTAATTTTCCAGAACGAGTTGTGCATAATGGCGCCTCTGATGTCGGCATCGCTCCTTGTACAGTTGTCACTGGTTCTGTATCTTCTGGTAGTGCGAAACAGTTTTCATATTGTGAATTGGTAGTATACGATTTTGCTATATTAGACAACGTGTCTTCTGAGTTTTGCATTTCGTTATGTGCCTGTATGATGGGATTGCACACATCAGATTCGTCCATGGAACGATGGTCATTCAACGCATCTGATAATTCAGTCCTATCGTCTAACCAGATAAACTGGGGAATGCAACGACCAACGTAACACAATCCTCAATGCCATTTATCTATATGATGACATTTTTATCAGTCATCCTCTTGACCTTATATGGTCCTTTGTAAAACGGTGTCAGGCAATTCTTCCTATTTTCATTAGTTACATACACATGCAAAGCCGATCTTAGATCAGAGGACACATAACACTTGGTTTTTGCTTTTCTAGTCTTGGCCGGAGACAAACGACACATCTTATCTCTAAGTGCTCCTACGAACCAATCTACATAATTAGAAGCCCAATCAAGACTGCTTGGAGTTTCAATCAGAAGATCTCCAGGCAACCTTAATGGTTCTCCATAAACCAATTCTGCTATTGAATTACCTAATTGTGCCCTATATCTGTAGCGCATGGCGAGTAGTACTATAGAAAGATCGTGTATCCAGCTTGTTCCATTAGTACACCTCAACGCAGTTTTCAATTCCCGATGCAGTTTTTCTACCATCCCATTTTCTCGTGGGCTGTATGCGCTAGTATGCAAAACAGTTGCTCCCATGATTTTGAGAGATCTTTCGAAAAGCTCGGACATAAATTGACTACGGCGGTCACTAGTGACCATTTCCGGAAAACCATAGTGCGATATCCAATTATGTAGAAACGCGAACAAGACTTCTTGCGCTGTCATGTCTTGTAAAATCGCCACATCGAATTGGCGACTAAATCGATCTACCATAGTTAGTAAATATTTGTGGCCATTGACCTCGAGCATTTCGACAATGTCTATATGTACGTGTCTGAACCGTCCATTCGGTATCCCAATATTCTGCATCTCGGTTCTGATATGTCCCCAGACCTTACACGTTTGAACCTTGGCACAGGCTCTTACCCATACCCGTATGTCTTGAGACATGTGCGGCCTTACGTATCTGTCATTAATTAATCGAATGGTGGCTTTAATGGATGGATGTCCCGTGTCGTGTAATACTTGGATAATTTTGGCCCGTAACTTCAACGGTACATATGGTCGTGGTTGACTTCTAGACGTTTCGCATAAAAATCACTTGCCACTTATGAGCTTACGAGCATATCCTGGTCTTTTGGACAAGACTAACGTAAAGGGATCCAATCCTTGCGCTTCCTCGATCTGACTAACTGAATCATGCATAGAATTATCTAAATTCTTCAACTGACCTTGAAATATCAGCTCGACATCGGTTTCCTTCGGTCTGCTAAGTGCATCGGCTACCATATTCTCTTTACCAGCAATATGAGACAGTGAAATTGAACTCTAGTAACCGGGTTATGTGTTTTAACAAGTATACTAATCAACGGCTTATGATCGGTCAATAACTTAAATTTATGACCGTATAAGAAATGCTCAAACTGTAGCACTGCGGCATACACTGCTAGAAGCACTTTACAAATTTTATCATAACGTTTTTCTCGATCATTAAGCTTACGATTATAAAACCCAATCGGTCTTTCTATGTCCTAATCTCTTTGCTATAGCACTGCCCCTATTGCAACATCTGAGGCATCTGTGGTTAGCTCGAAAGGATTCTCCCAATCTACAGGTGCTAATGTGGTTATGTCACTTAGCATTTTCTTGGCCTTCTGGAATTTTTCTCGGTCTCCTGGACTCAAGTTTATAGGCCAAGACTTCTTGATCGTGCTCTTTTCCCGAGTAAGATGACGTGTCAACGATCCTAGAATTCCGGCTAGACCTGGAATGAATCGACGGTAATAGCTGATCATGTCCAAGAACCTTCGCAGCTGGCGCACGGTTCGGGACTCCGTAACGTCCTTAATAACTTGGATCTTATCTTCCAAAGGTTTAATTCCGTCTTTGGAAAGTATATGACCAAGATATTTAACTGAAGAGCATCCGATGTTACTCTTATTAGGTTTGAACACTAATCCATATTGTTCCAGCCTGGTCAAAACAGTTTCCAAATGCCTACGATGTTCATCTCTTGATCGACTAAAGATTATAATGTCGTCTATGTACACCATCGCAAATGGACAATTCTGAAGGATTTCTTCAGCTAAACGCTGGAATGTCTGACTGGCATTTTTTAAACCAAAAGGCATTCGAAGCAATTCATGCGATCCCCCTCCTGGAAATCTGACTGCGGTGAGTGGTATCGAACTTTCCTCCATTGGTATCTGATAGTACGCTTTCTGGAGATTTGAAGTTGAATAAACTTCATATTCCATTATATCTCGGAGTAAATTACTCTGGTTAGGGGTAGGATAAGAACCACCCTTCGTCACTGAGTTTAATAGATGATAATTCCCACAAACCCTCCATTGACCATGTTCAGGTTTGGGAACTACCACTATTGAGGAAACAAAATTGGAATTTGACCTTCTACAAATCCCTTCTTTGCGCAGTTGGTGAAATTCAGACAAAGCAACTTGTTTCCTGTGTTGTGCCAATAGTTGAGCCTTTGGTAAACAAGGCAATGGAGCCACCAATTCTATTTGCTCTTCTACTCCTGTCTTCAATCCTATACTTTTGGCACTGAAAGTCTGAAACCCTGCTAGGTGCTTCACGATGATATCGGCGAAGTCATGTGCGACAGTTAGACGGGGTAAAAGAACTGTTCTAACTGCCAATGTGTTAGACTCAGTATCTGTTGACACCCATACGCCTTCTGCGATAGTCCTAGATTTGGGGTCTAATGCTAATTTGAAATTTGTCAAGAAATCCATCCCAATGATGTGGTCCTTGACATCGGCTACGAGGAAATACCATGTAAAGGAAGATTTCTGGCCTAACGTCACCAAAATTTCTTTCATCCCTTTGACTCCCATCAGACTACCGTTAGCGGTCCATAGTTGATAATCAAATGTGGGGCAATCTGCTTCCACCACGTCTGACCTAACTATGCTTACCTCAGCACCTGTATCGATGAGAAACTCTAATCCAGATAATTCATCTTTAATAATGAATTTGTTGCTGGATAATCTGGCAATGTTTTCCAGATCTCCGCTTAGTAAGAATCTGATTCTCTTGTCCTCTGTATCGGTGCTATCTGGTCTTGTCGCATTTTTAACTTTTACCTTAAGTATGCCTTTTAAAGTTATACCTGGGAGCCTTTGCAATGGAACCCCTCCTACGGCTCCTACTAGCGGGGGTTGAATCCTTTTCCCGATTATGGATTTCTCTTTACCGGTTTAGTGCTTCTTTCTCATCTGGGTCTACCTAACCGCGGGTATATACGATTCTCACCTTGGCACTTTTCACTTCGTCTGTATTCGCAATGTGCCTTGCACCATCCGCGTGGCCATTCGAAGCGTTGACGCGAGTGAGTCCCTCGACGTCTAGTATATCCTTCCTGACTCTGAAGTTGCGAAATGTCTCGACGTATACTAGCAACTTCTCTACATACGTAACGCAAGGTTTCTTGTATCGTCGGGTTGGTTTCAGCATCTGACCTAACTGGCTGCACCATGACAGTATCTGCTGTTACTGCATGTACTTGTGGTTCCTGCAGTTTATACACTTCGTCTAGCCGTCTGAGTTTTGTTGGCCAATCAATGTTCATATTTTCAATTACTTCTAATGTAGTTCTAAGCCTAGATGGTAGCTCAGCTGTAAAAATAGAATTTACCACATCTCTGGATATATTAAACCTGGAAGTTTTTGTGCAAAGGCGTTGATGCCCCAACTTTTCTAAGCGTAATAACTCGCACATTTGGGCCGATCTTCCAGGCTGATATCTTTGCTGTATTTCGGCCATTAATAACTCAAATGCATTATACGGTTTTTCTTCTACAGCTCTGTCTCTGAAATTTTCCAAAGCGTTTCGGAAATTTTCAGGCAATGTCATCTATGCTGCAACAAATTTCTCCATAGGGTTTACGATATTATAAGCGCTAAATATCATTTGGGCATCCCCGACCCAACCTGATTGTTTTTCAGATTTATATTGCGGTAGACTTAATATTCTTGGACTGGCAGAAGCTCCTAATCTATTGGTGTCTGAGAAGCTCATAGATGCCAGATCGTGATCAGTCTTTACATGTACAATAGAATCTGATAAGCTTTTATTTTCATTCATATCTGCTAAATTCATACCTGCCATGTCTTGTGCTAACTTGCTAGTGTCCTCAAATTTAAGATGAGCTTCCATGTCAATCGAATTTAATTATTAATTTGATACTTAATGTTAGGCAATCGGAATGTGAAACCTTTTACGTTACAAAACACCTGAACAATAATCTAGAAAGAAATAGACGTGACAAACATAATTATTAAATTACCTGTTCCAGAACGTCCCCAAATATATGCATTAGTAAAAAATCGAAGACAGTGTTAGCAGGAGTATATTGTGGAAATCTAGTAAAGGTTAAATTGAAAAAATGAAATTAATACAGCAGGCCGAGGAAGTTACAACCAGTCACGTACAGTATGCTCGGTAACTGAACTCGCGCACCATTCAAAATATTTATACAGTCAAGTATTTAAACAAAGAAAATTCTGGAAAATAAATGAATAAATTCTTTTTAAATAAAATTCGTTTCAATCAGCCAAGGTGGTTTAAATTTTTTAGTTAATTGTGGCAATGGCCACCTTTAAGACAAATAATGAACAAAGGGTCTTATCTAGGGCAGACATTATTTCAACAGAAATTCCTCGCAGAAGCGCCCGTATAAGAATGAAGCAGTCAGCCCAATGAGAAAAGCAGACTTCGAGCTGAAGTGAACATAAATTAATTAATGTGTAAATTTGTTTTATTAAATCGATGCTCGTTGTGCGAGCAAAATTCTATATATAATTGAGTAAAAATAAAGCATTTGTGGTACATTTAAAATGTCTTCTGATGGGTTGGAAACGTTGATTCAGGCATTGACTTCTCAAATGAATAATTTAACTGCAGAATTAGGCATAATTAAGGCTCGTCTAGACGATACGCTAATAATAAACACTGAAGACATACATGTACGTGGACCATCCAACATAGGCGGACATAACAATGGCGACCGCACCGAAAAGAAATCAAGAGGAAATATGCCGGCGTTTTCAGCCGAATCGACGAGTTATTTCAGACCGTCATCAGAGTTTAAGCCGATGTTGGCACCACTAGATGTGGAAAGGCCACAGTTGTGGTTCGAAAAATTTGAAGCATCAGTTCGAGCCCAAGAATTTACATTGGAAGCACCTATTGTGCGTGTGGCTGTCCAGGAATTAGTGGACAGGACAGTAGCAGTCCAATTGGAATTGCCGGTTGACCTCACGTATGAAGAATACAAAAGACGCGTGTTGGATCATTTCCGGGTCAGGCCTCAGGAAGTGTTCTTAGAATTATACAGCCTGAAACCATTAATGGGTGAGATGCCCATGGATACCATGGCACGTATCAAGCGGTGGTTCTCGAAACTAACCGAGTCATTACCCGGCTTGCAACCACAGGAGGCCATCATGTTCATGCTACTGGATCCTACCAGATACGGTGAAATATCCAGCGCCCAGGGAGGCTTTGAAGAGAGACTTCAGGCTCTTCAAATTTCGGCCATAATGACAAACAAAGTGGCAGCTGCATCTCCACGCATGGGTCCAGTTACGACATCTGACAAGAGCGACATACCGTATTGGAATTCTTTGCGGCATAAAAAGCAGTTCCGCAACAGAAGGCCACAGCCAATAGCCTGGAAGCATAGTCAGTATATAAGGACTCCAGCTCCGACGAATACGGCGTATAAGCGTCAGCAAAACAAATGTACTGCTCCTCGAGAACGGCAAGTGCAGTGGGGTAACTGGGTGCACAATCTCACAAATAAAGGTGGGAGAAAGCACGGCACAAATATTAATCCTTTGGTGGCTCCGACGGGTAGATCGAATGAAGACCAGCAGAACAAACAAAAAAGTGGACCGAACCAGATTGCCTTTGAAGAAAAGGAATTGTGGAAAACATTGCCAAATATAAGAATTTTCATTAAAGTTAAATTTTTAGAACTCTTCAACGGACAGCCAGTAATAATGCAATTGGATACTGGAGCTGATGTGTCGGTACTACCATTGACTTGGCCATTGAACAATGTAAAACCTACGAAAGCATGTTTATGTCAGGCATCGGGCGCATCGATGGTGGCTGTGGGCGAGTGGGACACGAAGTTGTTAATAAATGAAAATGTCTATCACATGTCTTTTGTTGTTTTGAATACGCAAACGCCCTTATTGGGACTTGATTTCATTAGAAAATGGGTTAAGACGATAGACTGTCAAAATAAACGTGTATGCCTATCGCGGCCTCAGGGAATAAGTTCAATAAAGTCTATATGTACCCCTAAGATGCAGGAGGAGACCAGTTGTCTGCCTGGGTGGTGGAAGAATCTTCAAACTCAACATAACAGTATATTCCAACTGCCTGATTGTAGCGAGCATCCAGGGCCGACGGTCGATCAGTTTAAGCTATGGTTAGAACTAAATGAATGTTACAAACCACCAAAAGTATATGGTGCCCCTCCAAAGAAATTAGCAGCAGCGACTCAAGCAACCCAAGAAATGATTGAAGCCGGCGTTCTTGAACCGTCATCCTCTGTTTTTCGTGCTCCGATGGTTTATGTTACGAAAAAGGATGGTTCGCTCCGACCGGCGGCTGATTTTAGGCAATTGAACTCAGTAACTAAACCGGACCCTTATCCCATGCCGGTTCTGCGTGATCTGTTCTTACAGCTAGCGGGAGGAAAGTGGTTCACCGTGCTTGATCTTAAACAGGGATTGTGGCAAATAGGCGTGCGTTCCGAAGACCGATGGAAGTTAGCGGTACAAGTACCCCAAGTTCATTTCCAATTCACCCGGGTACCATTTGGACTTAAAAACGCACCGAAAGTATTCCAAAGAATGATGGACTCGTTCGTGTCTGACTTAACTTGTACAACAGCTTACGTAGACGATGTCATTATATGGGCCACTACTGAACACGAATTACGTGTGAGGCTGCAGAAGATGTTGACCAAAGCTGTAGAATGGCGATTACATTTTAATCCAGAAAAGGTACAGATAGGTTAAGAAGTGTGGTTCTTGGGGCACTTAGTCTCAGCGGACGGATGCATGCCGTTAGATTCGAATGTACAACCTATCAGGGATTATCCGGTGCCTATTACTAGAAAACAATTGCGCCGGTTTATTGGTATGGTGAATTTCTATAGACCATACCTCGCAGGGATGGCGGTTACGCAACAGCCCTTATCTCAGTTAACTAGTGCCAAGATACCATTTCGTTGGACGGAGGAAGCTCAACTAGCGTTTGTGCTATGCAAGCAGAAATTAATAGATGCAACTATTTTGACTTTCCCGGTAGGTAATATGTCAATTGTTACAGACGCGTCAGATATTGGGATAGGAGCGGTGTTACAAGCTGACGGACGTCCTGCGCAATATATAAGTCGCACACTCACTAAGGCGGAACAGAACTATACCGTCACAGAAAAGGAATTACTTGCCGTACAGTGGGCGCTGCGGAAGTTTAGATATTTTGTCATCGGGGGACATGTGGACATCTTTACCGACCACAAAGCGCTAGTGCATTGGAGATCACTATGTATTGAGAAGAAACGTGTACATCGAGCCATTGAAGAACAAGAAGAGTACGATATATCAATTCATCATAGAGCAGGAATCGAGAATGCGGCGGCCGATGCGCTCAGCAGAATTTCCGCTGTGCGGGTTTCGCCGCTTATAAAAGTCTCTGGAGAACAGGGAAGAGATGCTTCATGTCAGGAAATAGTCAATCATTCAAAAAGCGGCACAGTGATATCCGCACTATATAAAACGTTGAGTCTGCAAAACGGTCTATTAGTGCGATAAAAGGACAAACAGTGCAATGGTTTGTGTCAGAGTCTATACGAACAGAATTAATGGCCTTCTGGCATGAAACGTTGGGACATCCCGGCGCTGGGCGGCTCATTGAGACATTGCAGTCACGATTGTATTGGCCTGGCATGTCCAAAGAAATTCGTAGCTATTGTCAACAGTGCACTACATGCCAACGTTGTAAACCACAAAAACGAGAAAAGGTCACTCCGATTGCTTTCAATGCTACTGCACGGAACGAGTTTCTGCATATCGACATGGTAGGTCCACTGCCAGTAGCTCGCGGCGGCGTGTCCTATGTGTTTTCCATGATCGATAAGTTTACCCGATGGGTCGAGTTTGTACCACTGAAGAAGATCACAACAGAAAAGATTATAACGTGCTTAGAAGAGCGATGGCTCAGTCGATTCGGTGCACCACAAGTTATTGTTACCGATCAAGGCGCAAAGTTTGAGTCGAAAGAATTTAATCAGTGGTGCAAAGACCTTGACATAAAGCATTCCCGCACAGCCACTTATCACCCGCAAACCAATGCGACAGCTGAGCGCGCACATAGGACGATGAAAGAGGTACTGCGATGTTGGTGCCACGAGAGCCCGGGAACGTGGAGAGACAAATTACATTTGGTCGAGCGGGCCATGCGCTTTACAGTCTCAACAGCTACAGGATTCGCTCCAACGACCATGGTCTATGGAGGACACATAAGACTGTCAGGTGAACCTGTAATCCAAGGGTCCCATGAGCGCTGCACCATAGCGGATATTCAGGAACGACTAAAACAGTTAACTGAATATGTAGGCGCCACACAGCGACAAGGCTATGCAAGGCAACCGACACGCACTCGCCTAAAGGTCGGCGACTATGTCATGGTAGCGAAGGTCGAGCCCATGGCACTGCAGGCTGTCAATGATGGGCCGTATCACGTGGAGAGGGTGGACGCAGAGCACAATACTGTTTTTGTTAGCCTGCCCGATTAACCACGAGCTGTTGCACTGGATCGTTTAAGCAGAGTGCGAAAGCCGATTCCTGAGGGTGGGGAAGATGTGGCAATTGCCACCTTTAAGACAAATAATGAACAAAGGGTCTTATCTAGGGCAGACATTATTTCAACAGAAATTCCTCGCAGAAGCGCCCGTATAAGAATGAAGCAGTCAGCCCAATGAGAAAAGCAGACTTCGAGCTGAAGTGAACATAAATTAATTAATGTGTAAATTTGTTTTATTAAATCGATGCTCGTTGTGCGAGCAAAATTCTATATATAATTGAGTAAAAATAAAGCATTTGTGGTACATTTAAAATGTCTTCTGATGGGTTGGAAACGTTGATTCAGGCATTGACTTCTCGAATGAATAATTTAACTGCAGAATTAGGCATAATTAAGGCTCGTCTAGACTAAACGTTAATAATAAACACTGAAGACATACATGTACGTGGACCATCCAACATAGGCGGGCATAAAATTAATGTCACTCTAATTTTGGCGGATTAAATATATTCCTCCACATAGTAAGAACCATGAATGTTATGTTGTAGTGGTGATAGTATCTAGAATTACTTCTAGATAATTTCTCTGCATTATTCAGGTAGTTGGTTGAATGTTCCCTTTGAGTGGATGCACCGGAATAAATAGAGTTGTCGAAACCAGATGTGAGTTGCTGTCGAAGGCTTAGAATTGCCTTGTTTAAGATCTGCGCAACACCGTGGTGGCTGAAATTCATGGAAATCCGATTAATAGATGATCGATTATTTGTGACTAGTTGTGCATCAACGAGAAGATTGGCATGACTGAAGACCAAGCGAAGTGATGACACAGCGTGGTAAACTCAAGTCCAGAAGTCGGCATTGGTAGACAGTCAAGAAGAGAGAGCGACAGCAATCACACGTAGCGAGCAGAGCAGAAGTTTCTTGCGTGGTAAAAGCACCTTGCTAATAAATTTATTTACACAGTCACACTCCATTAGTCAACAGTAATTTTGCGCGCTTTAATCTGTTCAGCCTATTGAAATTTGAATTTGATTTTGGCAATAAGTCGGCGAATTAATCTGAGCCGTTATTTTACTCTCTGAGAAAAAAAAGATAAAAGGAAAATCTTCTTCTCGGCGAGGCTTGATTAGTAATGCTGGGCAGAGATCGAACCCAGTTGAGATACTGGTTCTTATTCTGTCCTTAGTTATTCAAAAAGTATAGAAATGCTGGGCTGGTGCATACATGTTAATTTCTTCAAAAACGATATGATGCCAAATAACCAATAGGAATTGCTACACAATTGTTATCTGTAATGGCCAGTCATATCGCGTTAAGCGAAATAGATTATTGTGATATGTTTGAGAGGACCGCAGCTTAAAATTTGAAAAGTGGATCGCAGTCAAAAAAATTTTTAATACGACCAAATGTGTTAGTAATTGCTCGAATTCGTGGTCATGATAATTGTTGTACATGTGTACTGTGTGACTGATGATGTAACGATATGCGTTGAAAGTGGCCTATACTATGATACAAAACCGGTGACTACTTAGTTTTGCTACACAAGATGTTAGCTGTAAGTGCCAAAATAAGCAGTGTGGGATCAATTGTGAGCCACATGATGCAAATGAATGTTGTAAAAAGCTATATAAAAATCAAATGAAAGGACAAAATTATACCGGAACATTGTCGCAAAAATGGCATAATACCGAAGAACTGTTCAAAAACACTAAAGAAATGTTAGCTATTTAGAGCTGGTTATACCACGCGAGACAAATGAGTGTGAGAAAATTATTGAATCATGTGGAACCATAGGGATCACGTCACGTTAAATGGGGCGCAAGTAGTGCGCAAAATATTAAAATTTGATACGTAGAATAACAGAAATGTATGTTAAAAAATCAGTTACACGTTATGAAAAGCAATCTATTGTTAGGAGGAGATTGTAGACATGTAAAGCCTGAAACGCATGTTGAAGGTTGTATGTCACCAGGATCGGGAGATTCCAAAAAAGATTTCAACCTGTCTATGCTTACTGATGTAGGTTTCGCAAGTTGTATCATATTGAAGTATCTCGGCCGTGTGAAAAACTGGTAAAAACCGCGATATTTTGTTTGGAATGGGGCAACAGCAGCGTTGTTGTGAACGGGTACTCTCTTGCAGCTGTGGAGCTGCGGGTGAACGAAGACAGGCTAACAAATATGTCTCGGTTGCTGGTCAGACATGTTACCGAAATGAAGTCGAAGGCGAGAAGCTTCGACTTGTGGGTCATCCTCTGCGTGTAGTAAATATGGGAGCTCACTAGGTGGGCGAAGGACCATGGAATATACGAGTTTTGACTCGGACATTTTAATAGATTCACGTATACGAAAATGCAGAGCATGTAGCACTTAATGTAAAGCATCGACCCATTTCCTATTAATGGACGAGGATTCTAAAGCTGCTTTGAGATTCCTATGCATTCTTTCTACCATACCGTTAGATTGGGGGTGGTAAAACGTCGTCTAGCGTAAGGTGCATCCCATGAACCGCAAGATAATTTTGAAATTACCCTATGAGAAGCAAGTGCCTCTACCTCTTTAGGAAAACCATAACGTACTTTTAATCCAGAGATAAAACTGTTCCTGACCTTGTCTGTAGAAATGGTGTCAAGAGGTAAAGCCGCAGGCCATCGAGTAAATCTATCAATCGTAGTGAAAAGGCAGCTAAAATCTTGAACCGTTTTCAGATGAAGTATGTCAATGTGGACGATGGCTAGGCGTGAAGTAAATTAGAAATATTCCAACTTAGAACGGGTGTGCTGTGTGATCTTTTTTTCTGGCCTGTAGCTCTCTTGGAGACACATCGTTTAGCGTTCTGCCTGAGCATGTTACCCCAGAAACGATCCGTAAGAATTTTGACATTTGCCTTGCTCTCTGGTGAGAAATTGAGTGAATGGAGTCGAAAAGTTTTCTCCGAAGGCCGGTTGCAGATCTGGCTTGTTGGGCTGTGTATTCGTGACGTGAACATTGGGTAAACCTTCCCAGAGTAGGCCTACAAATTTGGGTGGGGTGACGAGCTACTGATCTTTGAATGTGAGTGTCACCGCGCTGTTCTGTTCGTCACGGAGTTGACTATGAATGGCGAAATCAAAGATGTTTGTAGCGAGACGTCTGGCCTGGAAAGTGTGTCTGCAATGAGGTTTTATTCACACTTAACATAAAAGTTGTCAAATTGTCATTCACTCAGACGTGACAACTGACTTTCTACTCTGGCAGAGTACTTTGCGACAGTTGAAGACGCGTTTTGAAGTGCGCTAAATAATGGTACATGATCTGGAAAACAACAAATCTGTTGCTGCCAATGATGCTGATGAAGTTGCACACTGCGCCGTGGATGGCGAGGAGTTCTCGACTGAAAGTATCATATCTAGTTTTACTGTTTTCATAGTACGCGAGTAAAAGCTGATAGACTTCAGTAATCCGTCGATCTCTTTTTCCATAATGGCTCCATAGCTAATTCAGAAGCATCTGTTTTGAATAAAAACGGTTGTTGGAAATCTGGATGAGTTTGCATTGTAGTATTTCTTGTCTTCTGGCGAGTTTCTTCTAAGTCCTTTTTAATTCCATAGGTGCCAAAATATCGGATAACGTTTCTATACGCCTGGACGGAATTTGTGATTGTAGTTTAGAACTCCCAAAAATTTCTGTAGATCATTTAAACCTTTTGTGACTTAATATTATTGATCGAATTTACATTCGACGGCAAAGGTTGTATACCATGTCGGGTAATACGATGCCATCAAAATCCACGGATGTAATTGCAAACTGTGTCTTGTCACAATTGATCTTGAGTCGGTGATTTGATAAGTGTGAGAAGACATTTCGTTATTGTTTAGCGTGAGTTTCTATGTCTGGACTGAAAACCATTATTTTATCGAGATATGACATACAGTTAGCGGCATCGTCACTGAAAATATCGTCGACGAACCTCTGAAATGTCTGAGTAGGACAATTGAGACCAGAAGGCATGTAATGGTAATCAAAAAGGCCAAATTGAGTGACGAATGCAGTTTTTTTGCATATCTTATATATGTGATGGTAGGCTTGTCTGAGTTCAATCACTGTAAAGTAATTGGTTCTGCTGATTTTTTCAAACAAGGTGTTTTTATTGAGGATAGGATATGCATCTGATTTGGTCACAGAATTTAGCTTGCAATAATCTCCACAGGCTCTTATGATTTATTTGATTTAAGGACCAAGTGCAAAGATAATGCCCATGAACTATCCGATGGTCTGATGATTCCATATTCCAATAGTCTTGCAAACTTCACTTAGACAGCTTTCAATATAGCAGGGGGAAGCGGTCGATTTTCGAGTGCGTTCGGTTGTACTGATGTGACGATATGATGCATCGTGTTGGAGGCTCGATGCTCTGATTTGCTGGGATCAAACAATGGCTTGTGTTCTCGAAGAGCTGCTGATATTTCTGTTGAATGATGTACTGGGCTTGATTGAGTGACCTGTAACTGCAAACGTTCGGAGGCAAGTCCTATGGAGTGGTCAATGATATTTGATTAGCAAGATCAATAGTGAGCCAATAATTTAACTAGAAGACAAGGCCTTTTATGTTGTGTGAGAACTTGGCCACGATGAAGTTGGGAGAAAATTCACGTCGGAAATCTATATTGAGGGAGCGATGCCGGCAAACATAAGTAGGAATGGGCTCCCTGTAGCTGTTACGAGTAGATCGTCTAGATACACCTTGGCATGTCTAACGGCGCATAAGTGTTTATTATCTGCTCCGTTTGCATGGGTCCCAGCAAAGATTGCACTTAATCTTGAAGGCCCAAAATGGAAATGGGTAGCTTCCTAATCGCCTTAAGCTTTGGATAATTTCTTCGTTGCAATTCTGGGGGAAGTTTTGCGTAAACATTTGAAAGTTTTTGTTGACTGTCATAATCTGGGAAAGGGGGAAAGTAGAGTTTATCTGCACGAAGAATAGTTCACAATCCACATCCCATACAAGAAAATCAACATCTAAAATATGACCCGACATTCTTTTTATAATGCAGAAATTTATATACCAAAAATAAGCGAAATGAAATGCATAAACCGACGTAAAATTTTAAAACATACGTGTTCTATAAATATTCAAAACTATTAACTGACCGCTTATCAAAATCTCCTTTCTATTTTTTAACATAAATTGAATGCGGAATATGGTACAAGCACAAAGGAGTGAACAGTTTTGAGTGATTTATCCAAAGAATACTTTGACAAAATCTGCAACCACAGCAGTACTGCTCTCAGAATTCTGACGCAAACGCCGATTTGTAAATGCCCAGGCTGAAAGAAAGTGCCGTACGAGGTAACAAGAAGAAGTTAAGAACGGATTTGTTTGTGAAAAGTTATTGTAGGTGGCCCTTAACAGAGCCTGAAAATCTTTCACAGAAATTGTCGTGAAAGTTGTGTATATTGCAGTGATTATAGTGTCGTGAAGTTCTTCTGGATATTTGCTCTGCATGACCCAGTTTGTTTGCTGAATGTACCTTTTGTGTGGATGCACCAGAATAAGTAGACTTTTCGAATCCAGATGTGAGTTGCTGATCGAAGGCTTAGAATTGTCTTTTTGAAGATCTGCGGCAAAACCGTGGTGACTGACACTCGTGGAAATCCGATTAATAAATGATTGATTATGTATGACTATTTGTGCATCAACGAAAAGATTGGCGTGACTGAAGTCTAAGTGACGAAATGACACAGCGTGGTAAACTCTAGTCTAGAAGTTGGCATAGATAGACAGTCAAGTGGAGAGAACGATAGCAATCACACGTAGCTAGCAGAGCAGAAGTGTCTTGCTTGGAAATGCAACGTGTTATATATATATATATATATATATATATATATATATATATATATATATATATATATATATATATATATATATATATATATATATATATATATATATACGAAGTTGCACTCCTTCGGCCAACGGCAATTTTGCGCGCGTTAATTTGTGCAGTGTATCTACATTTGAATTTGATTTACCAGTGTGTCGGCTAATTAATACGAAAACTTTATTTGATTCAAAATAAATCAAACCTAATTTTTTTAAATTAAATCTTACGAACTTGTGGGTTTGATGTGAGCCGTTTCGCAACACACTGAGGCGGTAAACATATATGCGTGCCAAAGGACCGTCAACCCATTGTTATTTGATATTAGGCTTGAAAATACTACAATGAATTATACATTAGAATTATAGTAATAATTACAAGTATTTATTTTTATTCATACTACAAATTAAAATTAACATATTACATAACAAACGAAAATATACACATAAGTACAGACTATTAAATCAGAAAAATAAAACTTCAATAAATAGGATAAGAACATTGTAGATGAATTTCAATAGTTGTTTGAAAGACGTTTGGCTGCGTCACTCGAACATTTACTTAACCAGCAAAAGCTACGCAAAGTCGACTGAAATAATTTAGTAAAATTAATGATGGTCCTCCCAACTAAAAAATAGATTGGTCATTTAAGAATATCAATTGACAAGCTACTACAATTAAGTTATCTGTATATGAAAACACTGTGCTTATTATTGAATAAAAATTTAATTGATGACACGATTCCACCGGTAACGGCTGAAGAACAATTAGCCAACATATTGTCTAAATAAAATTCAAATTTATTTTACGCAGCACCAATTAAAAGAAGCAAAATTTGCTATTAACCAATAGCGTGCGAGCTTTCGTTTCAAGCTATATAAGCACGGAGCATTTACCGTGCTCATCAATAATAAAGTTTGATTTCTGCTGCACACTACATGTACGTGCTGTCTCCTGTCACACTGACATCTGCACTTGCATCACAAGCAGAGTCACCTATTCACGCCAATCTTGTCGCTGCACAAGTATTAGGACGGTGCAACATCTATTTATTAGAGCTCTACATGTGTTGACCACGGTGTTGTCGCAGATCTTCAACGAGACAATTCTGAGATTTGACATAGCTGGGGCGTTTTACAAATTGGCGACCGCGCCAGGATACTGAGAACAGTACTGTTTTCTGGCCTAGTTTTTTATCACAGAACTTTTGGCATAAATACAATCGACTGTGTTTCTTTTTCATTTTATCATTATCGACGTTACCACATACCACAACTTTTTTACTCTGGTTGTAAATCTTTCTTAAGTCGAGGTCTTGTAGACATTTTTGTTGGGAAGCAAAACATTTTTTGATGGAAGGTTTCCTCTCTTACGTACAAACTGTAAAAAGCTGGACACCTATTTGGTAAACCGTGCACGCTAATTGTGATTTTTGTGAAAGCACTAATCGTGAGTTTGTGATAGAACATAATTTTATCTGATTACTGCGTGCGTCGAAGCTCATCCCGCCAGTTTCAACTGTGGTAGCAGATTTTGACAAGCGTTTCATTTCACGTCTTTTTATAATTTCATTTTGCTTATAAATTTATACATTAAAGGTCCTGTAAAATTGTTAGAATGTCGGGTCCAATTCTAGATATTGATGTTCCTGTATGAGATCGGGATTGCGAGTTATTCTTTATGCGCATAGACTCCGCTTTCTCCCCGTTTCCAGATTATGACAGGCATCAAAAACTGTCAAAGGTATTCGCTAAATTACCTTCAGAATTTCAGCGACGGATTTATTCGAAGTTTGAAGCCATTAGAAAACTATCTAATCTCATTTTGTGCCTCCAAAGCGAAGAAGAATCCTTTACGCAGCCTCTCGTTGTTGATTTCATCGCACGATTGCAAACTGGCTATCGAAGATAAAAGCACAATGCCGCATAATTAAATTTGATTTCCTTATATTTGCATTGTAGTATCATTCGCATTAGACAGTTTTCCGTTGTGTTTGTACCACGATAATATTTAAATAGTTTTGTGGCGGAGAATTAATATATATCCAATTATGTATTATGTAAAATTAAGACAGAATGAACGGAAAGTAAAATATCATGCAAATTCGTTTTTTGCTTACTGGCGACTCATTAGGAGGAGCCGGTATAGCGCCCCTTTTATCACTATATATTTGTTTGAGGAACGTGGGACAATAGGATGGTAAAAATCTAATACGAATGTGTAAACCTGCAGTGGTTAAGCTAACTTCATACAAAGTCTCGGAAATGTTGGTACATGTACATTTACGGTACCATAATTTTTGTATTGGCTAATGACACAAAAGCCATAATGTTGATTCCCTTTACAGACTTGGTATATATTAAATATAGCGAGTTGGTTTTCAAGTCGCATTGTCGAAGACTTCATATGAAGTTAGCTTCACTACGGCAGATTTACAAACTCGTATAGGATCGATGTCTATATCAAGTTCGATAATTTGATTTAAAGAATTCTCAATTTGGATTTATTAGAATGAAAACCATAGTTTCTCAAGGTTCTCGCTTGATTTCAATATTTTTAAAATTAATTTTTCAAAATTTTAGAATGAGATCTTCAAAGATCATGTCTGCGAACGTGCTGATGATCTAAACATTATTTCCCAAATTGACTCGCAGAACAGTGATTACTCACAGAACATTATAACAGTTAATATTAATTATTTGAGAGGATATTTAATTAAGCTAACTCTGAAGGTCAAATCGTGGTAAAAAACAATCTTTATAAAGTTGACTTTGAACTGAATATATCTAAAGTTACCTTTAAAACATGGTAAGTAACGACTTTGTGTGATAACACATAGACGCAAAGATGAGAATTTAAGCACAACCATTAAAATTACAGTTTCTGAGTCAACATAGTGTAGGGTTCTTTGCGGGTTTGTTGTCTCCCTACATATAATTGGTAGCGGCAGTGAAGATCAGTGTTTATGATCAATCCTCGGCCTTTTCCCGATGGGTGATGTGAGAAGGCTAATTCGAATGATCACGTACGTATTGTACACAATGTAGCATGGAAAATTCATAGTTAGTCCAAATTGACCGTGCTCTAGACGGCAATAAAACGAAAATACAGTTAACACAATTGAATGTCTTTTACACAAGTCACAGTCAAGCAAAATTGTCCGTGCTCTAGACGGCAGCAAAATGAAGCACTGTTAACAAAGTTGAATGTTATATGCACAAGTCACAGTTAAACAAACTTTTCCGTGTTCTAGACGGCAGCAAAATGAAACACTGTTAAAAAAGTTGAATGTCTTACACACAAGCAATTATACTTTCACAAATGTCCGAACTGTAATAATATATGTAACCGATTGAAAATACATGATTATATAAATATAGTCAATGGTAAATGTTGTCACTGATGATAAATAGATTAAAATCGTGTAAAAACTTCACAAATAATTAGTTCACTGTTTGCTATGATTTTAACTTATTTAATTATAATAAACCACTGTACTCTGAAATTCGGATAGATATAGTTAGATGCGAACAGTAAATCATTTGTATAAACTGCGAATAATCCAACGAAGAGAAATAAATCCACTATGACATTATAATGCACCGCATGTTCCCTGCGTATTGCGCGCGGGTGTGTATATATAATAACAAAACCTATTGATTACAAATAAAATTGCAGTTCAAGAAATCTCAAATAAAATTGCTTGAAACTAACAGGGATTGTTTCTAAAATCACAGTTAAGAGAAATATTGTGTAAAAACTGAGTTAGATTATTTAACCGTAAAGAGTACCATATTTGTCAAAATTGAGCATCGTTGGGTTGTAACGAGGAGCCGCGTCTTACATATACCCCCGACAATGAAAATTAGTACACAATGAATTGGGCTAACCTTACAGGAGGTGTTATTGCTCTGCCGTACCGAGTAACAACTGATGTTGGCTCTGTCAAGACTTATTCTGGTTCCTCTATATCTCGCGGGGGCGTGACGGCATCAGTTGGCTCGGTTGTTGATGAGATTTCGGGCATCAGTCCGTAGTCAGAAAAACTGTCTGGACGTGGAGTTATCGTTTCTTCACCGCCTGATAGGTCAACATCGCGGAACAGCGGGTCATTTGGATCAACGTCGGCCGGGGATAGTCTGTGATTGGAGTCGGCTTCAGCTTTGCCATTAATCTCCAAAATGATGTAATTCTGACGTCGATCTAACACACGATAAGGACCGTGTGGCAATGGCCACCTTTAAGACAAATAATGAACAAAAAGTCTTATCTAGGGCAGACAGTATTTCAACAGAAATTCCTCGCAGAAGCGTCCGTATAAGAATGAAGCAGTCAGCCCAATGAGAAAAGCAGACTTAGAGCTGAAGTGAACATAAATTAATTAATGTGTAAATTTGTTTTATTAAATCGATGCTCGTTGTGCGAGAAAAATTCTATATATAATTGAGTAAAAATAAAGCATTTGTCGTACATTTAAAATGGCTTCTGATGGGTTGGAAACGTTGATTCAGGCATTGACTTCTCAAATGAACAATTTAACTGCAGAATTAGGCACAATTAAGGCTCGTCTAGACGATACGCTAATAATAAATACCGAAGACATCCAAGTACGTGGACCATCCAACATAGGTGGACACAACAATGGCGACCACGCCGAAGAGGAATCAGGAGGAAATATGCCGGCGTTTTCAGCCGAATCAACGAATTATTTCAGACCGTCATCAGAGTTTAAGCCGATGTTGGCACCACTAGATGTGGAAAGGCCACAGTTGTGGTTCGAAAAATTTGAAGCATCAGTTCGAGCCCAAGAATTTACATTGGAAGCACCTATTGTGCGTGTAGCTGTGCAGGAATTAGTGGACCGGACAGTAGCAGTCCAATTGGAATTGCCGGTTGACCTCACGTATGAAGAATACAAAAGACGCGTGTTGGATCATTTCCGGGCTAGGCCTCAGGAAGTGTTCTTAGAATTATACAGCCTGAAGCCATTAATGGGTGAGATGCCCATGGATACCATGGCACGTATCAAGCGGTGGTTCTCGAAGCTTACCGAGTCTTTACCCGGCTTGCAACCACATGAGGCCATCATGTTCATGCTGCTGGATCCTACCAGATACGGTGAAATATCCAGCGCCCAGGGAGGCCTTGAAGAGAGACTTCAGGCTCTTCAAAGTTCGGCCATAATGACAAACAAAGTGGCAGCTGCATCTCCACGCATGGGTCCAGTTACGACATCTGACAGGAGCGACATACCGTATTGGAATTCTTCGCGGCATAATAAGCAGTTCCGCGACAGAAGGCAACAGCCAGTGGCCTGGAAGCAAAGTCAGTATATAAGGACTCCAGCTCCGACGAATACGACGTATAAGCGTCAGCAAAACCCATGTACTGCTCCTCGAGAACGGCCAGTGCAGTGGGGTAACAGGGTGCACAATCTCACAAATAAAGGTGGGAGAGAGCAGAGCACGTATATTAATCCTTTGGTGCCTCCGATGGGTAGATCGAATGAAGACCAGCAGATCAAACAAAAAAGTGGTCCGAACCAGATGGCCTTTGAAGAAAAGGAAGTGTGGGAAACATTGCCAAATGTAAGAATTTTCATTAAAGTTAAATTTTTAGAACTCTTCAACGGACAGCCAGTAATAATGCAATTGGATACTGGAGCTGATGTGTCGGTACTACCATTGACTTGGCCATTGAACAATGTAAAACCTACGAAAGCAAGTTTATGTCAGGCATCGGGCGCATCGATGGTGGCTGTGGGCGAGTGGGACACGAAGTTGTTAATAAATGAAAATGTCTATCATATGTCTTTTGTTGTTTCGAATACGCAAACGCCCTTATTGGGACTTGATTTCATTAGAAAATGGGTTAAGACGATAGACTGTCAAAATAAACGTGTATGCCTATCGCGGCCTGAGGGAATAAGTTCAATAAAGTCTATATGTACCCATAAATTGCAGGAGGAGACCAGTTGTCTGCCTGGGTGGTGGAAGAATCTTCAAACCCGATATAACATTATATTCCAACTGCCTGATTGTAGCGAGCGTCCAGGGCCGACGGTCGAACAGTTTAAGCTATGGCTAGAACTAAATGACGGTTACGAACCACCAAATGTATATGGTGCTCCTCCAAAGAAATTAGCAGCAGCGACTCGTGTAACCCAAGAAATGATAGAATCCTGCGTTCTTGAACCGTCAACATCTGTTTTCGTGCTCCGATGGTTTATGTTACGAAAAAGGATGGTTCGCTCCGACCAGCGGCTGATTTTAGGCAATTGAACTCAGTAACTAAACCGGACCCGTATCCCATGCCGGCTCTGCGTGATCTGTTCTTACAGCTAGCGGGAGGCAAATGGTTTGCCGTGCTTGATCTTAAACAGGGATTTTGGCAAATAGGCGTGCGGCCCGAAGACCGATGGAAGTTAGCGGTACAAGTACCCCAAGGTCATTTCCAATTCACCCGGGTACCATTTGGCCTTAAAAACGCTCCGAAAGTTTTCCAAAGAATGATGGACTCGTTCGTGTCTGACTTAACGTGTACAACAGCTTACGTAGACGATGTTATTATATGGGCCACTACTGAACACGAATTACGTGTGAGGCTGCAGAAGATGTTGGCCAAAGCTGTAGAATGGCGATTACATTTTAATCCAGAAAAGGTACAGATAGGTCAAGAAGTGCGGTTCTTGGGGCACTTAGTCTCAGCGGACGGATGCATGCCGTTAGATTCGAATGTACAACCTATCAGGGATTATCCGGTGCCTACTACTAGAAAACAATTGCGCCGGTTTATTGGTATGGTGAATTTCTATAGACCATACCTCGCAGGGATGGCGGTTACACAACAGCCCTTATCTCAGTTAACTAGTGCCAAGATACCATTTCGTTGGACGGAGGAGGCTCAACAAGCGTTTGTACTATGCAAGCAGAAATTAATAGATGCAACTATTTTGACTTTCCCGGTAGGTAATATGTCAATTGTTACAGACGCGTCAGATATTGGTATAGGAGCGGTGTTACAAGCTGACGGACGTCCTGCGCAATATATAAGTCGCACACTCACTAAGGCGGAACAGAACTATACAGTCACAGAAAAAGAATTACTTGCCGTACAATGGGCGCTGCGGAAGTTTAGATATTTTGTCATCGGGGGACACGTGGACGTCTTTACTGACCACAAAGCGCTAGTGCATTGGAGATCACTATGTATTGAGAAGAAACGTGTACATCGAGCCATTGAAGAACTAGAAGAGTATGATATATCAATTCATCATAGAGCAGGAATCGAGAATGCGGCGGCCGATGCGCTCAGCAGAATTTCCGCTGTGCGGGTTTCACCGCTTATAAAAGTCTCTGAAGAACAGGGTAGAGATGCTACATGTCAGGAAATAGTTAATCAATTAAAAAACGGCACCGGGGTATCTGCATCATATAAAACATTGAGTCTACAGAACGGCCTGTTGGTGCGGAAAGAAGGACAAACAGTGCAATGGTTTGTGCCAGAATCTATAAGAACAGAATTAATGGCCTTTTGGCATGAAACGTTAGGACATCCCGGCGCTGGGCGGCTCATTGAGACATTGCAGTCACGATTGTATTGGCCTGGTATGTCCAAAGAAATTCGTAGCTATTGTCAACAGTGCACTACATGCCAACGTTGTAAACCACAAAAACGAGAAAAAGTCACGCCGATTGCTTTCAATGCCACGGCACGGAACGAGTTTCTGCATGTCGACCTGGTAGGTCCACTGCCGGTAGCTCGCGGCGGCGTGTCCTATGTGTTTTCCATGGTCGATAAGTTTACCCGATGGGTCGAGTTTGTACCACTGAAGAAGATCACAACAGAAAAGATTATAACGTGCTTAGAAGAGCGATGGCTCAGTCGATTCGGTGCACCACAAGTTATAGTTACCGATCAAGGCGCACAGTTTGAGTCGAAAGAATTTAATCAGTGGTGCAAAGACCTTGACATAAAGCATTCCCGCACAGCCACTTATCACCCGCAAACCAATGCGACAGCTGAGCGCGCACATAGGACGATGAAAGAGGTACTGCGATGCTGGTGCCACGAGAGCCCGGGAACGTGGAGAGACAAATTACATTTGGTCGAGCGGGCCATGCGCTTTACTGTCTCAACAGCTACAGGATTCGCTCCAACGACCATGGTCTATGGAGGACACATAAGACTTCCAGGTGAACCGGTAATCCAAGGATCCCATGAGCGCTGCACCATAGCGGATATTCAGGAACGACTAAAACAGTTAACTGAATATGTAGGCGCCACACAGCGACAAGGCTATGCAAGGCAACCGACACGCACTCGCCTAAAGGTCGGCGACTATGTAATGGTAGCGAAGGTCGAGCCCATGGCACTGCAGGCTGTTAATGATGGGCCGTATCGCGTGGAGAGGGTGGACGCAGAGCACAATACTGTTTTTGTTAGCCTGCCCGATGGACCACGAGCTGTGGCACTGGATCGTTTAAGCAGAGTGCGAAAGCCGATTCCTGAGGGGGGGGAAGATGTGGCAATGGCCACCTTTAAGACAAATAATGAACAAAAAGTCTTATCTAGGGCAGACAGTATTTCAACAGAAATTCCTCGCAGAAGCGTCCGTATAAGAATGAAGCAGTCAGCCAAATGAGAAAAGCAGACTTAGAGCTGAAGTGAACATAAATTAATTAATGTGTAAATTTGTTTTATTAAATCGATGCTCGTTGTGCGAGAAAAATTCTATATATAATTGAGTAAAAATAAAGCATTTGTCGTACATTTAAAATGGCTTCTGATGGGTTGGAAACGTTGATTCAGGCATTGACTTCTCAAATGAACAATTTAACTGCAGAATTAGGCACAATTAAGGCTCGTCTAGACGATACGCTAATAATAAATACCGAAGACATCCAAGTACGTGGACCATCCAACATAGGTGGACACGACATGAAACATAATCAACAGCAAAAAAACAGTGAATTTCTAATCAACCAATAGAGGACACACCTTCTGAAATATTTAATCGAAGAATTAAAAAAGCGGGGACGTTTCTGATGCCCAATACACAATTAGTGATAATTTTACAAACAAACGCCAGCCAAAAGTAAATTCAATGTAACAACTCCCTAAAACCGACCAGTCAAAAATTATTTATTTATTCTAATTCCGTTGCTGCCCAATTCGCTATATAGACCGGTCTGGCCGATTACTAAAAAAGCGAATTAGCACAGCTGGCATTAAGGCGAACACCTGAATTCATTTATTGTACAAACCATTGTTCTAAATCAGGTGGAATTCTGAGTGTTCTTTAAAGCAAAAAAAGAAAGTGGCTTTTGTAAATATGATTCTTAGTCCTTGTCTAAGCGGGAGACGTGAGTTCGTATATGATTTTAATATAAACTGATAATTTTGTGTGTGTATGTTTGTACACGCATTTGTGCGCGTCTCAGCATGTACGTTTTCCGCTTCCAGTTTTCTGTTGTATAAATTATGTGTTTAAGATCGACATTATTCAATTGTCTCTACAAAAATTTCCCTATGCAAATAACCAGCTATTACAGCCGAGTTGAGTGCCAGTTAACATACATGCTTTATAATAAAATTATATCTCCATACCTGATATATTATATAATTCAAATTGCAGACGCATAACATTGACTGAACAAATATTTACAAATCCTGAACATGCGTGGCATTGTTAAATGATTTATAAACAATTACGGTGACTATATATATTTTATTTGGCCCTTAAAAACCATTTTCATTTTGATAGCGCAGCTTCCTTGGATATATTTCATGGAACGTTTATAACAAGCTATAATAAAATGAATTTCAATGCACCGAAAAATATTTTTCACTTATATAATATAAGCGTACAATTCATACAGAAATAAATTCTCCAAAAGAAGGCAATTGTTCAAAGAAAGACATTTCTGATACTTCAGCAATAATTCATGAATTTATTTCGAATGGAAGGAATGGTTAACCTATAAGTACAAAAACATCCTCCATGCTAAACAAGAAACTCCAGCAAAAGCAATATCCCGCTACGCCATAATATCCATTTGGGTAGTCTTATTTCATGAACTATTTAAAACATAAGAAAAAAACTGTCTATATATTTGTTCAATGTTTAACAGAATAAACATAACTAACTCAGATTCCAAAACTATTATGAAATTGCGGATGGTCTGCTTAATTAATAAATTAATCAAAATAAAAGTACCTAAAATTATACATATATTATATGATTGTTTTAACCAGACTGTGAGTGCTGTCTTTCGCACTACTGAACTGGTGATTAAACCAACCAGACTGTTTTGTCTAGCTGCACTATTACGGCGTGCTCATGAGCATTCCAGTTCGTTTACAAACCTGGGTGACAAAGTGTCTTTGCAAAAAGAGGTAATATTTGCCATATTAACAATTCACTTCTAAAGTTATCTATTGATCAGGGACACGCTTAAAGACGAAATAGATAAAAGCTTCCGTTAAAATATTTTTTAAAGTATCAAATCCATAAATTTTCAGAATAAATAACCCAAGAAATGAATTCAGGTTTGACGATGAACTTGGCATGATTGCTACGTAAATTGGAACGTGTTTTACTAGAGCATTGCATTTTGTAATACGTGTACCTGTCAATTGTTTGGAGGTAAAAATGGAATAATCTTGAGAAAATAAATAGACTTCAAACATAAATTACGTTTTTGAATTGAAGTTTTGATTAGTTGTTCAGTTAATGTGCAATTAGAGAAGACACAATCGCCTTGAGATATAAATTATAACAAATTGCCGAATAGATGGACTTCGTTCTTTGTGAGAACGCTGCCAGTACGGTCCAGAATATTTCGTCAGACAACGCTCGAAACTGAATGCGTCATCTGCGGAGACTGGGACTCTAACCACTGAGCCACCATGACGCAGGCAACACAAAATATTTGGTTATGCAATAATAAATGTTTTTTTGGTTAGACAGTCGTTGACATCTCTTTAGACTTTAAGTTCAAAATGGGAATCCACAATCTGTCATTATAGAACAGACACCCGGCTAACAGGGGAAGTGGCATTGAATTGAACATATATATATATATATATATATATATATATATATATATATATATATATATATATATATATATATATAATTATACAATGATTAGTTGCCAGGGCTTAGTGGATAGAGTCACAGACTCCGATGCAGACGTGTCCTCGTTGAGACATTTTCGCAGCAAAATTGTGAACAGTATTTGCAAGAACCCACTAATGACGATACCAATCTATTGCATGAATTGCCTTCGTTTCTAAAGACAAATATATATATAAACATTGAATTAAATAATTTTTTATCTTCGCCCGCAAAATCAATGATTGTCTAATTACATAAATGTTCAATTGGATACCACATCCCCAGATAACGTGTTGATTATTCAATAATAACAGATTGGTGGATCGCTGAATGGAAATTTAGCGCCACAGAGATGTCAAGTGGGCTTCACCTGATGAAAAAGCTAAACAAAATTAATCGATAGTTAATGTGGAACTGATAACTGTGTGTGTATTTGGCTTACGGACTGGTGGCTCAGTGGTTCGAACCCTAGACTCTGAAGTTGATATGTCCAAGTTCGAGTCCTGTCTGCGACAAAAGAGGTTCCAGTAAGTACGGAAAATTTACATATATAATACGTTTTGAGTGTATATCATGTTTGCGACCTTGATTTATATATCTCCAGAATAATTGCTTTTGCCTTTGATTTTACATTATATTTCATATTCCTTATTGTGTTTTACTTAAATAGTAGATGTTAATCGGTTTAAGCGTATTATATTATTCTAAATGTGAAATGAACAAACTTCTCAGTAAGTACATTTGATGTAAGACACATGCACTAATGTTAATTTCTTGCTGTTTGAAATAATTATATTTCAATTGTATAATTTACCAATGTAAACAGAAACAAGTGATAGCAGTAAGAGTTAGTCAATGAATCCCGAGCGTGAATCACTTAAATCAACATTAAGTTTACATAATAATTTTTCTTCTCTACTGAGGCTTTATAGATTTTATAGCAAAAAGAATATATTTTGTACGGCTAGCCTTGATTGAAAAAATAAATTGTGAATGTATTGTCAGAATGCAAATCATTAATATTTTATCCTGCATCTATCTATATTATGTTGGCTTTATAATGGCCATAGGAGTTTGCAAGGTTATTTATTCTCACGATATTTAATCGAAATTTAATTGCGTTCTGAGCGCAGTGCCTATGTCTACCGATGTACAACCTCCTAGCAAGAAACATAAGCGCCAATGGGATTATACATGTTTCGTACTGAGCTTGATATCTCGTGGTAGTGAGATATGGTCTAACGACTTAGTTGGATCACAAAAACTAATGGACACATTGGTTAGACATATTAGTTAGATAGATACTGTTTGTTGCGGAGAACTAAGAAATATGAAATTATGTAGTAGGTGTTGCGCACCTAGTAACAAGTTAGTTCCATTTTGTCCAAATTGATAAACCAAAGACAGCATGAACGAAAGTATAATCTCGTGCACATTCGTTTCGTGCTTTCTGGCGACTCATCAGTAGGAGCCGGTATTACGCCCATTACCCACTGTATATTTGGGTGAGGAATGTGCGAAAATAGGACGGTAAATCTACTAGACGAATGTGTAAACGTGCAGAAGTGAAGCTAAAATCAAATATATAGACCGAGTCGGTAAATGTTACAAAGACTATGGCTATTGTGAATTAGAACATCATATTAGACCAAAATGGAAGTTTTTTTTAAATAAGAATCTGCCTTAAATATTTCGTAAAGGATATGCTTCCTTGATTTCTAACATTTAGCTATTACTCATTCACTATTTAACGGTTTATAATTTGTTTTATTTATATTGAGTGAGTCCGTTTTACATTAAGGATAATGTTGGACCCTCTTCGCTAAGACACTTTTACAGTATAACATATAATAAGAGTATAATATTATACATATATATATATATATATAATATTATAATTTGTAACATAACAAGGAAGCTGTATTGCTGATTTCGACTTGCCTGAATGCTAACATGGCCATAATGGTGTTGTGGAGAGGTTTAGTTTGCCTCATTTCTGTGAGTTATCCTAGATAAATTTACTCATAGTAGCAAGGCATTCCTTCTCTCACTGCCTCTCTTTCTCTCTTGTAAACCTCACTAATAATTTCTCAGAATTCATTTATTTACTTTTTTCACTCCTTATGGATATATGGCAGTGAAACATTAGTCACTTTTGACTTTTGTATGGTTGGACATGATGGTGATGATACTCTGAATAAAAATGAATTGCTTTAATCTATAATAACTTACCCAATAGACGGCCATACTGGCTCGACGTGGCGTAGATAAATCGCACTCATATAACTGAAATTTTGATAAAATATATCAGAGGAATCAATATTTAAGTCAAAAAGCATTTATAAAAATAACCACAAAAAATTATCTCGTAATCAACTTCAAATACTAAAACAAACATTAACATATTCTACCTGATCTGTGTTGTGATACCATTATCTGTATCATTTATTCGTACACAATACATCACAGTTCATAGAAACATGCAAATGATTTTACTGACTTGCTTTATTAGCTTGTTTCTGAGACTTGTGATTTACATTGGACCGAAAAATGATACCGATAATGATATCCGAAATATCTAATACGAATGAAACAACTGGAATTTATTCTCCGTTATTCACAACACAGATCAAATAAACTGAAAACAGCTAGATTCGCATTAAAATATTTTTAAAAATTAACATAGTTTGATTTTAAATTTTATTCTTACGTATAATATTGTTAAACAATAAATATATACAATCTATAGCCAGGTTTTAATTTCTAAACCAATTGCCTCATATTATTGTAATGAAGTATTACTAAAACAAAACAATAATAAACATAGTAACAAATTAGTTCAGTTGTGATCAGAAGGATAAACCAAAGGCAGCATGAACGGAAAGTATAATCTCATGCACATTCGTTTCGTGCTTACTGGCGGCTCATCAGTAGGAGCCGGTATTACGCCCTTTAACCACTATATATTTGGTAGAAGAATGTGGAATAATAGGACAGTACAATCTCCTAGACGAATGTGTAAACCTGTAATAGTGAAGCTAACATAATCTGAAGTCAACGACAATACGACTTCAATGCTAACTCACACTATATGATGAATGTGTAAACCTGTAATAGTGAAGCTAACATAATCTGAAGTCAACGACAATACGACTTCAATGCTAACTCACACTATATAATATATACCGAGTCTGTAAAGGATACTAACACTATGGCCATTGTGTTAGTAACTGATACCTTTTTTGAAATCGGTGAGTACCGGATACTAACACTATGGTTTCCGAGTCGGTACATGATACCAACCTGATGGATATAAATTTATGCTAAAGTTCACCCAAATTGAGAATTACAACAATTTCCGAACACCTGTTACTCCAGTTAAACCATGCACTCTAGCCTTCATCGATATCAGTTATCACATTTCGCGGTAAGCATGACATCATTCAATTCAATATATTACAGTTAAATACTGTTTGTTGCGAAGAACTAATATATATGCAAGTATATATTAGGTTTTACGAACCTAGTAACAAATTAGTTCAGTTGTGACCAGAAGGATAAACCAAAGGCAGCATGAACGGAAAGTATAATCTCATGCACATTCGTTTCGTGCTTACTGGCGACTCATCAGTAGGAGCCGGTATTAGGCCAGAGTGTATGGTTTAACTGGAGTAACAGGTGTTCGGAAATTGTTGTAATTCTCAATTTGGGTAAACTTTAGCATAAATTTATATCCATCAGGTTGGTATCATGTACCGACTCGGAAACCATAGTGTTAGTATCCGGTACTCATCGATTTCAAAAAGGTATCAGTTACTAACACAATTGCCATAGTGTTAGTATCCTTTACAGACTCGGTATATATATTATATAGTGTGAGTTAGCATTGAAGTCGTATTGTCGTTGACATCAGATTATGTTAGCTTCACTATTACAGGTTTACACATTCGTCATATAGTGTGAGTTAGCATTGAAGTCGTATTGTCGTTGACTTCAGATTATGTTAGCTTTACTATTACAGGTTACACATTCGTCTAAGAGATTGTACCGTCCTATTATTCCACATTCTTCTACCAAATATATAGTGGTTAAAGGGCGTAATACCGGCTCCTACTGATGAGTCGCCAGTAAGCACGAAACGAATGTGCATGAGATTATACTTTCCGTTCATGCTGCCTTTGGTTTCTCCTTCTGGTCACAACTGAACTAATTTGTTACTAGGTTCGCAAAACCTAATACATACTTGCATATATATTAGTTCTTCGCAACAAACAGTATTTAACAATAATAAACCTGTCGTTATTTCTTCTGGAATGTGCATTTCATTTTCTTTAGATAGCAGATCATAAAGACTGATTTCGAATTGGTTTTGATTATTTAAATAGGATGCCATGCAGAAATTTCAAGAGCTTGTATGTTACCTACAATCTAAACCAGAAAATCGTTTGATAAAACAAAGAAAATTATCCTCACGTTGAAAATACATGCGATTCTCCGGCTTAATCTCTACCATTTAGCAATAATTTTAAGATGAATTGGATGAAAAATGTATGACGGTGTAATTAATTATGTTTCTTTGTTAAAAATGATTTTTGGAAGCAATAGGGAAGTTGTATACTATACATGCTGCCTTGTCATTTAAAAATTTCTAGCAAATTACCCTGAATACGAAAAATATTAAAAAATATAACTATATGAGTTGCTCTTTTACAGGACAAATTCGTAAACAAAATAATTTTACATCAATATTTGTATTCTTTGAATTAGCTGTAACGAATCGAGCTTATTGTATGCTCAATTTGTGACGAGATAAGTGACCCCAGGAATTAACAATGTAAGAATTACCATGACAGTAACAATCTTTATTAATTGTAATTGATATGGTTTATTAAGGGCTTAAATTCTAGTGAAGAACTTAATAAATCAATAAGTTCATTGAGTAAAACGTAATTACTACGCGAATATAAGCGAAGTTTGTTTTTATGAACTAGATAAAATAGCGGGTCCATACAAAACGATGTCTCTCAACGTGAATAAGGGATAACATTTTGTTGTATTGACTAAAATTGAAAATGTTTTTACTTAAATTCGGATAAAATTTTGGTGCTAGCGTACAATAATTTAAAAAATAAAAATGAATGAACTCTTTAATAATAGTGAGTTTCACGTAATCGATTTGTATAAGTTGTTCTAACCCTGCAACCATACTACCTGCATTTCAAGAAACGCGTTTGCTGTCTTATTAAACTGAGCATCTGCCTACCTCCTAGGCGTCTGCCGAATTCGATATATTACCTACCAGCAATGTCGAAACGGTTACGTCTATTGATTGATTTTCTCCAAGTACAAACGCTGCTTTGGATTCTTTCATCCACCGAAGCATTATTTTTGCACAAGTTAACTTTGGCAATGGCTGTTGAATGATGGTAATCTATGCAAGGTAAGCTCGCCAAAATTCATCCTTTCTAAAATGCAGACTTCGTGTAATCTTGTATAGATCGTACATTAGAATATGAGAGCACGAAATTGTCTGCGGATATCGATTGTCGAGCAAACCTCACATACAACGGTAAAGTACGTCGGCAAACGTATTTAATCGCTTAAATACGTGTCACTATTCGTTGAAACAACTGAGGTGTGTTCTTTAGACTACATATGATCTAAGTGAATAAAATAAGGCATTCAAGTGCCTACATCGCCATATTTTTGCGGTTTGGACCGACGGACATTTACAAATAGCTCAGCTTTATATTAATTTTTATCCTAAAACTCACGAGGCATGTGAAGTGACCGGACGAGGCTAGCATTGGTTACGCTTCAGTGTTAGTAACAGTGTTCAGTTGAATAAAAACAGCCGCTTATTGATTTAAGTCAACATCTTTGATGATATAAATTATTAGCCTTTAGAACACAAACGATGATGGCTCGAATTCATTCATAACTTTCCTATATTAAGTCTTTGGAGTATGAATCGCATGTTTTTTTTTGGTTTAGTGTCGTATAATCTTGGCGGGAGATAACCGTTGTCTAACTCAAGCTTATAATTGAAGCGCATCAATTTAGGACCCATACATTTAATGCAAATCATGCGAGGGAATATGGTGCTTCAAGAGTTGTCCTCTAATTTGGAAACTAATTTGCATTTACTATAATCTAGAATGCGATCTTGATATAGACATCTGACCCATTAATTACTTACATTTGTCAATAAAACCTAAGAATTGTATAGTGTAGAAAAGGCAATTAATCCAGTAGGCCGGTTTCGTCCTTATTGGGAACTCATCACGTACTGGCCAGAATTTGCCGCGGACAGGACTGGAACCTGAGCACTGGTGCCGGCGATCGGATGCAGAGATCTGACAAAGTTAATGTCTCGTATTCAATATCATTATATGGAAGTTATATTTGGTATATCTGGCACAATCTCTTTGCCACCTGCAAGCTGATGGGAGGTGTAGGCAGAGGGCCCTATCAGGTAGATTTGAGAAGCATGAACATGATGGCCTTATGCTGTTGTAAATCTTGCAGTGACTCCGATAGTTTTGAAATCATCCACTTAATTGTAACATTAGTCTCCAAGAAAATCTCAAATGACAATGTTTTAGCGTTTTCATATACTACATTTTTTGACAGTAGATTGGCATAAAAGAGATCTAAAGCATAACCTTCGAATTCTGAGCAAAAATGTTTCACATGCAATTTTATTTGAACTGATACCCATTGATACATTAAATTTTGCGTCACCATTGATCCGCATGGAGCATTTCATTGTTGCCTTTCTAACTGGAGCAGCGACAAAAAAAATATACTTTCTGATGGGGGCTGACAATAAATTCAGAACTGTTTGGAATTAATACGAAATATTCTTATTATGATGCATACTGAGTTCAGTGTTCATTATTAGTTTTGCGTGGGAAAGTTGGGCCACATTTGAAGTTTCCCTGCGTATTCACAATTAAACTTTTCATTAAGACGAGCTTGAATATTATCTATTAGTTTGGTTACACTTTTACATCCTCACGGTAAAATATGCAATAGCTAATTCAGCGAAGATTGAGAAGCAATATTTATGCTTACAAAATATTGATTTATTTAATATATATATATATATATATATATATATATATATATATATATATATTGGACTTTTGTAAATTGCGCGCCAAATCACCTGGGAGTCGTAATTGCTTAATACACTGATAATAATGGTCTTTCCACAATAACGTTCTTTGCGCTCTACACCTTAGCGTCACTATTTCATCTAGTTTTCTGAAAGATTCTTTTGAAATGCGAGCTTTAATAAAATTTATTGTACTCTTCCCATGTGAAAAAAAGAAGAAATTAATATGATACAAGAAACGCTTCTTTCTCATTGTATAAATAAGTACCAATTGATCAGCTAACAATGGAAGCACTATTGATGGGCCGAAATTATGTAATTCATCCTTCTAATAAATGCGATATTGATTTTGATGCAGCATTTGTGTTGCTATTTGAACAAACAGCTGACTTGGAACCTAACAGTATTGATTATAAAAATTGGTTCAAGGCTACATTAGTTGATCAAGCTTCACATTTGAAATCGTCCAAATGCGCAGAACAGCATGCATTGACAAAGCAACATCTAAATGTGCTTAGAGGTACCAGCAAAAGGCAGACATCAAAATACTACGCGCTGATAAATGCAAGAGCGTTGTTATAATGGACAAATTTGACTACCTACAAAAGATGGAAAACGTGTTGAATGACAATACAATATTCACGCGTCTGGACGATAAATTAGATGAGATAGACAAAGAGGAGCGCAAGGTAATAAATGAAATTAATAGCTTGACAGATGCCGGTTTAATTGATGTAGCCACTGCACAGATGCTCAATTCAGTTGGATCATCTACGCCAACAGTGAATGTATTACGAAAAACACACATAAAATGGTTGTGCTATGAGGCCAAGTTTATTAATGGTAAATACTCCGTTTTGATGCACTAGCTCAATGGCTAGTTCGTTTACTTGAACCATTACGTAAAATACTATGTAATTATTCGGTTGCCAAATCGTTTGAGTCTTTAAACAAAATTCAAGATATAAATATTAAAAACAAGATTATGTTATCTTTTGATGTTACGTTTTTGTTTACAAATGTTCCAATTGATGAAACCATTGACATTATAGTCAAACTGACTAGCGAGAATCAAACCGCACTGCATATATATGGAAAGCAAAATCAGATATGCGGCTCTCACCTCTAGTAGTCTCGCATACGTGACTGTAAATGTCGGCTGCATCATTTCTATGCACTCACGAACATTAGCCGTTTGTAGCTTTCGCCACACACATATTAATAGACAAAACAATTAAACAATAATTGATTGCGCGGGTAGAGGTAAAAATTTTTAAAAATTAAAAAAAAAACATTTCCAGTCACGTACAGTATATGCAAGACTACTAGAGGTGAGAGCTGCATATCTAATTTTGTTTTCCATATATATGCAATGCGGTTTGATCCTCGCTAGTCAGTTTGCCGTCGTACTCTGATGATGATCATGGAAGGTCGAAAGGCGTCAGTGCGTGCGACTGGCGGTAGTTTTGTTATGTTGTTCGACAACTGGTTAAATATAATGGGATTGGTGTTTACTTCAAGCTCGCAAACTTGATTTTTAAAATTTTTAATACCAACCGCGCGATAAATTATCATTTAATCCTAGACAATTAATTGAATCAATTATTAAATTGGGAATTAAACCGAAACAGACGTATTACGGCCCAGAAAAGCAAACAGTATAACTGAACAACTCATTTAAGGGGAATGCAGTTTCGCGAATGGCACAAAAGAAAGTTGAAGCAGTATTAACACGCACATTTAATGCAGCTAAACTACGTGTGTTATTTAGGGTAACACACTTGCCTTTACCAGCAATCAAAGAGAAACAACCGTTAATGTCGATATGAAATATTATTTACCAATATACATGCGCAAGTTTTCGATCAACTTACGTAGGCCGATCGACCAGACGGTTAATCACTCAAAAGAGGGAACATTGTAACTTAAAATACTGCTTTAAATCGAATGGTGAATACACGTCTACAATTGCGCAACACATTGTCGAAACATCACATGTATGTTCTCCGGACGTAGCATTTAAAATATTTACTAAATTCAATAGCAAATGGAGTTACTCACATACGAAGCCTTATGGATAAACAAATTGCTGCCGGATTTATGCAAGCAGAAAAAACATGTTCAGGCATTGAGTTTGAACTGGATGGGACGCACGCAATTGATTGTTTTCCGTTTTTTCACACTCTCTCTCTATGTTTACATATTTATATCTTGTTTTGCCTTCCAATTTATATATAAAAATTTGTTCGTTAGTAGATACTTGAGGACATTTATATATATATATATATATATATATATATATATATATATATATATATATAAGAGTTTGCCAGCTCTAAGTGCGTTTATTATTAAAATAAATTACACATCATTTCCCAAATGTCAGCTGCTGCTTTGAACCTCCTCTTGAAAATCTTGCTGCTTCACTCTATCGCTTCAGCGGGGTTATGTAATGACATTCCCCTCAGACCCAAAACAGCTATCAGCGCGTTCTTAGCCTTAATGTTATATTTAGCAATAAACACCTGTTAATCTTAACTATGTTGTACTCTACAGTAAAGTGCAGATGAAAACATCCTATGCAGTTACAAACATAACAATTATTCTATTTTTGACACATGTAAATAAATTGAACACTTGGGAAATATATATATATATATATATATATATATATATATATATATATATATATATGTATAATTATATCAGTTTGACTCGCTTTAACCGGTTTGCTGTGGATCTTAGAGTTTGACGATGAATAGCAGAAACACGTCAGTACTTTTGATTGACGGTAGTTTTGTTACGAACTGAGAATAATTTAGTTAAATAGGAATGGTGTTTATTCAAAATTTGCCAAATATTTTTTCCATTAGGTCAACGTTTGTAGATTAGTATATGCTAAAGTTAAATTTATTTATAGAATGCAATAAACAAGGTGTTTAATAATCAACATGATAAGAATTACAATAACTTCAGTGATCACTCTCTATAATTTTGTGATTAGTTGCTAGGCTGGTTTCTTTCCCGCGTTCTCAAATAAGTAACTATTTTAGATTAATCCGTTCCGTTTTATATATATTATATATATATATATATATATATATATATATATATATATATATATATATATATATATATATATATATATATAAATTATTTGTTTATTTCTGATGTATTACCCCTTACATTGTTCTAAAACGCCAAAGCCTGTTTGATACTTTAAAAATCACGAAAAGTTATATTCTAAGCCCACTATAAAGGTAGTCCCTTTCCTTCTTTACTGCTCTAGTATCAAAAGCGGTTCAACTTTTACTTCCTATTACAAATCAGGTGACACAACTTAAGTATAAATATTAGAAATTTACCACTTACCATACGAATAAACTGCAGACAATGAATATCGCAGCAAACGTGGGATAACATCCAAGGCATGGCGATTGGGTAACCGTACAATAGCACGGGCTACGCTCTGAGTAGCACATCTTGTCTGCACGACTGTTGTTTAAATGACTATCATTGAACGAGGTGCAGAAACCTGTGTAGACATTGGTACACGCATATACACGTAGGTTCAATTACATACACTTAAATGTTTATGCATATTTGCATATGCTCTTATGAGCATTTCATTTTTGCGCTTATGTTTGCCGAAAAAATATGCCCATTAATAGTTGAAGAAAATATTTTCTCGTTACTACCAGTAAATATTTTAATAGTTAATCGCACTTTTTGGTACAAAAATCGCTCAACTTAAATGCATTTCACTTATATTTCAAGAGATAATTAATCATTTCAAAATGTTGTACTTTAATGCTCAAGTTAATCAATTAATTAATCCATTTCGATAGTAGATTATCTTAGAATTTTGTTCTGCTGGACGCACGAAGCGAATAAATTTCAACACTTGTTATTTATATAATTTATTATTTTTATAAGTGAACGTGATTCTATGAGCGGATCAATTAAAAATTAGTTAAATTTACATAATACCAGATTATTTTATGGATATTTAGTTATTTTTACATCGAAAATTATTTTATTTTTGGCAATGCAAAATAAATATTACAAATTTTTTAAAATTTAATTCAGCATTTAGACTGGCTTTACCCTTATTTGCCACTTACCAAATACATGCCAAAATTACCTTGGCTAACACACGAATGGCATATTTGCTCGGACACTTGTGCTCGTCCACCGCGCCAACAAAGCCATACACTAATTTCAAAAGCCAGTTGTATAGTCTCTCCTGCTTTATTGGTCAGTCTTTTCTGCAGGTTGAGCCTTATTAGCATAACTTGCGTCCAACAGTTACAAATGGCTGCCCGATAAATGTGGTTATAGAAAAATCAGCATGCTACCTAATGAAGTTATTTTGAATTAAAGTATTTAGGCAGGAATTGCATTATCTTCTACCCATCTCACGTGGTGCCTTTTATATAATGGCAGAAAGAAATTGGTCAGTTGAAACCTAATATCTGATATGATGTTCCGATTGTTAACTTTAATACTGGATCCTGAACAGACACATGTATTTCAGAAAGTTGTTCTGTCTGCAGCAAATTCTGGCCATTACAGGATGAGATACCAAAACTGACGAAATCGTTGTAATGGGTGATCTGCCTTTTCTACGTTATAAAATTCTTAGTTCATACTGATAAATGCATAAAGTTAATTGGTCGGGTGTTCGTATCAATATCGCAACCTTGATTATGGTATTTGTTATCACTGCCAGCGCATATAACATTCATTTGATTATACAAATGTTTATTTCATTTCCAATTCCCCATGTTATGTGCTTTCTGTACAATAATGAGAGATTGGGGTTTGTTAATTGGAACTTCGGGTCTAAATGAATGTCATATGAGCTCCACCTAAATAAGAAAAGACCAACCAAGTTTCATTGGTTAATATAAAATTGAAAACTGTATGTAGCGTGTGGAAGGACGGCTCAGTGGCTAGAGCCCCAGATTCTAAAGCAAACGTGCCCAGATTTGAGCCACGTCCGCGAAAAATCCTGGCCAGTACGTGATGAGATCCCAATAAGGACGCAACAGGTCTAATGAATGAACGGTCTTATGTACACTATAAAATTCGTAGTTTATACTGACAAATGCATGTAATCAATGGTTCAGGTGTCTATATCAAGATCGCAACCTTGACTATATTAACTGTTAACACCTTCTGCGAAACCAATATCCGTTTAATTATGTAAATGTTCATTCCACTACCACTTCCCCATGTAGTTTGCTTTCAGTACAATAATGACAGATTGGGTTAATTTAGTCGGAACTTCGGGTCAAAATGAATGCCATATGAGCTCCAACTAAATTTTTTTAAACCCCCAAGTTGAATTGGTTATTATATAACTGAAAACTGTATGTAGTGTGCGGCAGGGTGGCTCAGCGTTCAAAGCACTAGATTTTGGAGCAGACGTGTCCAGGTTCGAGCTATGACCGCGGAAAATTGTGGGCATTACATGATGAATTTCCAACAAGGACGAAACCGGTCTACTGGATGAATTGACTTTTCTACACGGTAAAATTCTTTTTTTATACTGATAAATGCATATAGTTAATTTTTTGGTTGTTTGTACAAAGATCGCAACCTTGATTTTAGTAATTGTTGTCACTGCCCGCGCAAATAACGTTCATTTTATCACATAAATGTTCATTTCAATACCACTTCCCCATGTGGTTTGGTGTCTCTACAATAGTGACAGATTGGGGTTTGTTAGTTGGAACTTCGGGTCTAAATGAATGCCATATCAGCTCTACCTAAATAACAAAAGAATAACTGAGTTACACTGGTTATTATATAACTGAAAATTGTATGTAATGTGCGGTAGGGTGAGTCAGTGATTGGAGCACGAGATCCCGAAGCAAGCGTGCCCAGGTTCGAGCCCTGTCCGCGGCAAATTCGGGCAGTACGTAAAGAGTTCCGAATAAAGACGTAGCTGGTCTACTGGATGGATTGACTTTTCTACACTATAAATTTCTTAGTTTATACTGAAAAATGCTTTTAGTTTATGGGTCAGGTGTTTTTATCAATTTCGCAACCTTGGTTATAGTACTACTGGTTACAGTTGGGCAACAGTTGATCTCCGAGCATATGATTTCTGTGCTCAAACTGTGACCGCAACTTGATGCAAATGAATCTGCAAACTTCGCATTGATTTTTAGGCTAATTTTATTATTCTTGTTACGTGCGTATTTTATATACTAGGCTTTCCATCTAAAATATGCAAAAGAATTGTTCAGCATTGTTAGGTTCATTTTAAGCAATATTTCAAGTGTTGTATAAACCGTAATTTTTTCATGAATGCTTATTTCTGAGCCCTTTTTTATACCAAACGTGATTTGCTCTATGATAATTAGTAGGACAGTAATTGAACATGCACTTTTAATCTTTTATTTAAACTGATTCAAAGGTGCTATCTAAATTGTATTTAATAGGTAAATTTTCAAATCGGAGTTGTGCTAGTCCTAAACCTAAACCACCCTAGATTCAACGTGGTGCATTAAAAATGATCATATGCAAAATCTTTAACGGGAATTACAAGTTTTATTTTTCTACGCAGTAAGTAACATTACTTTTCGCGTATTTGAATGTAGTAAGAGAATATTTAACGTCCTTAAGCCGGATAGTGTCTTTGTATTCGGTTTATAGACTAGCGTACTACGTAGTCCTGACAAACTTACTGCCATGTTTAATAATTTCTAGTCTCAGGTAACTAGCTTAGACACTCAACACTGCAAGATGGGCCCAGCTTGCCATCACTTATTCCTCATGGTCCACATCCCGCATCGCACAGCCTGCTCCTTACTATACACAAATCAATACACCTGTAAGCCGTACTTTGGTGGTCACTCAATAAATGTGATGTATGAATCATTGTATTGAGGACATGTGACCAGAAATGATGTGCATACTTGCTTAGTCGACACATTGTGTGAATTTCCCCGTTTGGCAAATAACGAAGTTCCGAGCTAAAAAACAGAAAATGATCGAGGAAGTAAGACCAATGCGTATTACTTAAGTCACTCAAAAAACCGTGCCTACAATGGTCATTTCTGATCAACTTTCGCGGGTTTCAATTTTGGAGGACACTGGTGCAGCGATATCATTGGCCAAACCTTACTATTCTGTTGCATTGCCATTCACTAAAATCCACACAGCCTAGCAGACTTCCGAGTCTCTTTAGGCCTACGTCGCGTTTTCTTGCGGATATTTGTTGTCGCTGATATATCATATTGACTAGACTTCCAGAAATATGAACCGCAAAAAGCTACCTTGTTAGATATAGTCACGAATTTAATTATTTAACTTTAAAACTAATGTCGTGCGTAAATCGTTGCAATCTAGAGAAACAGCACGTTTGAGTAAACTTATCATAGAATACGAGAAATATTTCCAAATTTTCCCAAGATTACGTGCATTAAGGTTAAGGACGTTACCAGTACAATCGTATCACAGTTCCTGATCGATATCGGACAAACAACGCGAAGGACATTGTCGAAGTCGTTGCCCACCGTAATTTGTCTCAAATCAACATATCTATTGAAAGCATTAGATGAACAGAGCTATGCAAAATGGTCGTCAGTTCTCCATTTAGTCTTTATTATTTATTCGATTGACTTTGGTTTGTATAATGCTTCACAGATGTTCCAGAGTTTCAGGTATTAGGTTGTAAAGAAGCTTCCTTGCACATACAAATATATTGATGATGTGATAATTGATTCTGATGAGTAAGTGCAACATTGCTTTAACAAATAATTTGTTCTCGTATTAAGCATAGAAAATTATATGTGGGCCCAACAGCAAGTGAAGTTTCTTGGATGCACAATCAGACTCGTTACCATCAGTACACTAGAATACAAAATTGATTCCTTTGAAAAAATTCCGACATCGAAAACCACTAAATAACTATGTCGATTTCTTGGCATATGAAACTACGCTACGTTGTTTATCCTCACGATTGCGCAACACAAAGTCGGTTTTACAAGTCATCTACAAGATCAGAAATCGCAAAACTCCAACTCACGTCTGTGTGGGACGCTTTCGTTTTTAGTAAATCTTTTTACGAAAAAGACCAATTTTTATGCGATTTGGCCAAATGTAACAATAAGAATCTCGACGAATGTATCTAACGTTGCTGTAGGCGCGACACTAAAGTATGAAGGTGAGGGTAAATTGCATCCAATTGCAATATAATACAGAAAATTAAAGTCGGCAGCAGAGCAATAATTGGTTTTGGAAAAAGACTGATAGCTTTGCAGGACTCCTGTCTTTATTTTAATCGATATCTCCTTTGCCAGTGGACAACGCAGTGTTGTTGAAGACGCTACAGATAGATTTTTAGAATTACGTACAGAGAGTAATTAAGCAAATTATATGCCTGATCCAGTTAAATTTTACCTTCAATCACACAAAATTCTAAGGGAATTTTGTGGTAGACTGTTTATCTCGCATTGAAATAAATTTAAACGTCGGACATAATTATAAACTATCAATATGGAAAGTTATTCTGGAGAAGCAAGCTACTGAAATTGTTCCTTCTTCACAGAAACTCAGACTCCCAAACAGATATATCAATTTAACGTTAGGCGATGCGAAACTCAACGGACAAAAAATTGGTGGAAAACTGGTCAGCAAATTTTGGCTTCCGCTGGAATTTCGTTGCTCGATATTTGACAAATATCATAATCGCAGTCATCCTGGTGGGTTAGTATTAAAATCTTGCTACAAGAACAATTTTTCTGGCCGACTATCAGACTTGAAATTATAGACAAGGTTAATTCTTGCCAGCCACGCCAAATGTCCAAAGTATGCTGACATACGCATTTTAACCTTGAGCGGTTCGACGTGCCAAACGTTCGTTTTAACTTTATATAAGGTGATTATTGATCGTTGAACAAAATGGATCGAAGTGATTCCGTTGGCCAGCCAAAATGGAGAACCGAATACTTTCGTGTTCTTGTTTAATTAAGTGGCAAGATTTGGTACAAAAATGATGTTGTGACCAACCAAGGTGCGAATTTGATGACGTGCATTTTTCAATAGAGCTTATAATACTTCAGAGCGGATTTGCGAGGAATGACTGCGATCAAACCTAAGTTCAATAATCTAATAGAATACGTAGATCGCTAGTTAAACGCTGCACTGTGCGTCTGTCATGAAAAATCCGATTGGCTTTCCCCACTCTCATTGGTACTACAATGTCATGCGCTCTCTTTATCGTGAAGGATTCACTGTAATGGTTGCGAAAGTTACGTTTGAACATAATGCGCAACTACTTACAGATCAGATGAGTGGTTTCGAGTTAAGTAACAAGCAATCGGCGTCGGTTCTTACACAAAAACTCAGACGATTTCTAAACCATCTTCCACTGGAAGGCATTTAAACACATAAGCAAGCCTATATCCCACTTGGCGCGGCACAGTCAACTCTGAATGCAAAGTTAAGTGGGCCTCACTCGATAACTAGGCAGAGTTCCACATTCCTTCTCATTGACTACAACGGCATGCTTGCATTACTATCTATCGAACATCTGAAAACTTCAATTCAGTTCAGTAGTCGGACTCCAGCTTCAACAGTTAAAGTCATAATTGAGTGTAAACTGCAATGTCTGCTCCACCGTCAACGAGCACATCCAAGCAATACAACGAGAACAATATCACAGACAATACGACAGAGCTCACGTGGAAAATATAAAAGACACTGCTGTCGAGGTCACTTCAGCTTCGATTCCGGCCACGTCTATTTTGGTGGCGAGTGATGTAGGCAGGCCGAATTATAGGCACTTGTACACTGATTAAGTTGAAGTTGATTCTTTGGTAGGCATTTTTACTTTTACATTTATCGAAATATATTTCTAGCGTATCATTAAAATTATTTATGTTAATATAGTTAGGTTAATAGAAGGGCTCATTTTTGTTTATACAGTCATTTTGTTTTGTAACAATTTTTTGTTTAAATTGCTCAAAACTAGACAGACAAACAAAGGCAATTGGATTTGTTTTCCAAACTAACTGTTCAGTGTATTCCTTTAAATTATTTTCGTGACAGTCACTACCAATGCCAAACACATCACCCACTAGTTGGCAATCAGTATGTCAAGTGGAAATATTAGTTTAAACTGCCTCATTTATACTTGTTGTTAGATATCTTAAACATAACGTTTATTTAAAAAATGCTAGGAAAGTGTATGTTAAATTGGTTTGTGTATATGTCTACATGTATACACTCTTCGCAATGAGATTACAGTGATTTAATGACAATTACTGACAACTCACTAGATAAGCGTACGTCATGCCTGTGTGTATGTGTTCTCGTTTGTTTTGAATTGAGGAGTAATCAGTTAATGCACGTGTACACTCATCCCAGTGAAATTACAGCGATTTGGCAACATCTGACTATTCACTGGATAAGCGTGTTTGTGTGTATGTGCGTGAGCGTTTACTTAAAACTGAGAGCTAATCTGTTACATGTAATTACAGGCACGTGTAACGGTCATACAAGTAAAACTAAAATGATAACTGTCATTTCCTAACTGCACACGTCAGACCTATTTTACACTTACTTTTCTAAATGAAGTAATTACGAGTGGCATTTCGGTGAAAAGGGGGCAAGATACTATGAATAGAGTAAATAAATAATAGGTAGCAAAATTAAATTAGAAACGGATAAAGTGTTTCAATAGGGTAGAAAGTTAAATTAAAAAAAAATATTGAAAAAGATTTCCGTACCTGGAAATCGAAATATTTGCAAAAATCATCATGATGACAGTGGATTCAAATATTTCGGTACGCAATCCGAAAATCAGGTAAATGATCCTTTCACTGTCGCGCAACATGTTTCTTTTAAGTCACTACCAATATTTGACGCATTACTTATGCAACTTTTCCTACAAAAATATTTACTTTATGAAAAACGTATTTCAACCTATTTAATGCGCGCTATCATTTGGACTGTTAGAGTAATCTGTTTTTTAATAAATCGATGGTTTCCAGATATTATTTTTTTCAAATTTAGATGTTATAACTTCAACTTAACTATTATCTAAACATAACCTAATAGAAAATTGGAGCTCTTTCTCTCTCTCTCACTCTCTCTCTCTCTCTCTCTCTCTCTCTCTATATATATATATATATATATATATATATATATATAGTGTCATTATAAACTGCATGTAGCATAATATTGCAAACGCAGTGCATTAATAGAGTTGATTTCGTCCCTATTTGACGTTTATTAAGTAGTTAACGAAATTTCCACAGTCAAGATTTTAGTCTGGGAAATTTAGATTACATTCTTGCCACACAAATAGAAATCAGATTAAAAAAGCTGCCTGTAACGATTTTCAAGTCGTCTTCTTGTCAAATCCGGTAATTGCTTTTGAAAGAATATCAGTATAGGCAGGAGTACGGAAGCTCTTTGAAATGCTACAGAGATGGCAAACGATGTGAGGTTTCGAGCTGACTAAAAAGTGGTTAAATTTTTGACGACTCGAACGGAACAAAGTGATTGCGCCGTGTATAACTATTGTGACTCAACAAATTTGGACGTTTATGTCGATAAGTGCTCCTTTGTCTCCAGGTTCTTTCTTAATTGAGGCTGGTGTAGCAGTATGTTGAGTGACGGCCAATTTTCCCGTTGCGTGTAGTACGTATACGAAATTGGTTACCAACAATGAACAATCAATCAACAAGCACGGTTTGTCAAAATATAGGAGTTTCTTTGATCTTGGAAGGCATCTTGCTTGGACATTCGCCATTTTGGATGTTGCATACAGTATCTTATTATTAGACGCTAAGTCGTAGCATGACCTACTGCTGGACACAGTGAGGCGCACTTTCGTTGGCTTCAAGACAGAATTATCTAAAAGTAAAACTTCTGTTAGAAATATGCACCTAATACAATCGCATGCATTTTAGACACTCCTGAATAAAGTCCGTAATGCACTTCCACGTATGCGCATTCACATCAACGTCGTCAACGTTGCCTTTGACGATTTCAGCCAACTTCCACATGATACAACGTGGATCCTAAGACGTGCTGACAAATTTATATCCTGTACTGAATATCGATATGTGTGATTGGGCCCCAAATCACGTGAACTATTTTAGGTTGACAATCAGTTATGGCTTTAAGTGCACAATGGGCAATATAAACGGTGCTGTATGAAGCTTTTCAACGCGGCAAATTAGCAAAGAGTAACACCCAATTTTTGGTAAATTATGTTGTTATAAAAGCCAACCTAAATTCTATGGTTATGCAAACACAAGCCTATCCGTCTAAACACCTACAATAACGTCACATATCATCGAATACGCCCACGCGCTGGAATGCGGATTATAATGGGAAAGCTGTCTTTTAAATGAACGTTAGCGAACTGCTCTCGGCGGAGTTCTCTTTTTACAATTTAATGTTTTCTTTTAATTCGGTATAGCGACTATAACGATAGAAAATAATAAAGCCAAAATTCCGTAACCAGCAGTCATTTCGTTTTTCAATAATCCCCAGAGAACACAAACTCCTCACTAATGCATTTAAATGGCAATTGTTTGAAAGACTTAAACTCACGTTAGATCGAACCATTAGGCGGTTGGAAATTAGTTTTCAAAATATTGCATAGTTTACAGAGAGCTAACCAATTGTTTAACAAACAAATGAAAACTTATTTCAATTTCATAATTTTTCAAACATTTGTTGTATTATCCAGTGTCAGCATGCTAGACTATTGGAACTGATTTGCGAGGTTTGATTAAAACATTTATTTATGCTAATTATAATTTGAATGTAAAACAATAGGAGCCATTTTAGTGCTCTATTTAATTGAGTAGAGAAGTTTTGAATATATTTATTTGTAAAACCATTGCAAAGCCTTCCGCTAATGCCCGTCTTTTTCGACATTGCAAGCAAACTTATGCGTATTAAAGTCCTGCAATAGGAAAAGGTGCTCAACATAGATGGTACAATGACGTAATTTTAAAAATTTGGCATCTGCTTGTTGGAAAGGTTCCACCATAGGCTTTTGCCACTCAGTGTAACAAATGCAATCGGATTTCGTCAATATAATGGTTTCTGTGGCCTAGGAAATTATTCTTAGCTGCACGTGCATGGTTTTGACAAACGAAAACGGATATTTTCAGAAACTTCGACTCGACATCAAAGCAAGTGCGTGGTCGGATTTGAGAGAACTTTTTTAATTGTTGATAAGGATTTGTTTTTGGTAGATTTACCTTTTCTGGCGAAATACTCTTCTGACAAACACCAAAATAGTTTATATTATCATTTAGAGAATATATAAGTCAGTCTCGCCAGCTGCCGTTGTCTCCTTTCAGCCAACTAACACAAAAATCCCCAACACACACTGATACAGTGCGTAAATAAAGATTCATCTATCAATTCAATTATCCGAATGTTAAATAAATCTATAAACAAATCTATATTTGGCTTCAGAGTGAGTTGTGGTTATGATGCAGGTTTTCGTTGTCTATAAGAAGGGAAAATCATGACGAAGATAGCTGGCAGTGCTGATTGAAGCATTATCCAAAATGCAAGTAAATGTATTTTGGTGAGAATCAGATTAATAATTAAAAGGATGGAAATTGCTGGAAAAAATTAGAATGCTCTACTGATTGCTAAGTGATAAGAAACAGTCTCAATAATATGAATTGTCGCGAAAGTCTGTTCAGAATATGAACGGGTTAAATGTTAGTGCCACAATATCTAGTAAATCACTTTACAATTTAGTCCTAAAAAAGAAAGCCTGCGTCTAGAAAGGAACACTTGGAAAATACTTCATTTGTACCATAGGTATATCAATTAGTTAATCTAAGTAAAACCATAATAAAAAATTGCAATTAGATCTTCGTATTGTTGGAATGGAAACAATTTTCAATTTAAATCACATGTCTCGTTAATTTGTGCCTTGAAAAGACCGTCAAGCCTGTATCGATGTTTTTAAAGTAGATTGTTAATATTTCCACGTAAACGGTATAAACTAATTTGTTGGTCCTAGTTTTAGTTAATAGAAAAGGCCTACTTAAATTGAAGTTGTTTTTCGTTAATAAATTGTAGAATTGACCTCAATTTCGAACACGTGACATTGGTTAGAATTTATTTTATTGGATTAGCCAAATTTAATTTCTCTTATGGCCAAGAAAAATGAAATTTATTTTTCAACTTTTTCTGATATCCGCATAAGAAGCACATTATTCGAAATTTTGTTTAACAAATGATCAGAATAGGAGAGCTGAGCAGATTTCAAACTCAAAATTTAACATTACAACGCAGTACGTTAAATAAGACATTTTAATAAAAAAATTGGTAGAAATTACTTTTATTAATTTTACCGCTCATACAAGACTTCTGTCGGCATATGCAAATTAACCGAGCCAAAAATCTAATTACAGATTGTGTGAACTTTTTATATGTATAAAATAGAACTAAATAACTAATTTGGCGTTGTATGTCATTTTTTTATAACAACAAGTTCTCTATTAGGCTATATGCCTGCTTATTATTGTCGAATTTAGGTTTTGTAAATCACACGAAAACTGGAATAGAAAACCAAAACACATTATTATTAGTACTTATTTAAGAATGTGTAAAATTTACTTAACTAAATGCATATTTACTTTTCTGTTTCCATACAGCGGATAAGTAAAGTGAAACAAAAATTTGCAAAATTATGGGAGAATTAACTCTATTTATACGCCTAATGAGTAAAGACATCATCTTAATTTCATCACAATCAATTAAATTTGTGTTACGTCATGTACTTGAACACACTTATTCTGAAATATACGCATTTACAATAAATGAAAGATAAATTAGGCGAGCGAGAAATCAATGAAAAAGAGTGAAATTTGAAGCAATATAAATCGATGCCATAATTAAACAGAGTTAGGACTTTCGTTACAATACTAAGTTCTAAGTACAAAAAGAGATTCATGTGACTTAGAATTCCAATACAGTAATATATATCACATAATGACATGTCAATATAAGGGAAAAATGAAATAAGAATCTTTGGTCGTGACGTAAGTTTAAATAAAATAACAGTTTCTGTCGGTGAAATGTAAATGGTTGAAATTTTACTCAGCGTTTATTTTTGCATAAGCATAAAAGAATCCTCCCGTCAGACCACCTGCTAATAGGACAGTATTTCTTTGGACAGCAAAACTTCGATGTAAGATAAATTCGATACTCAAAAGTTTTTAAAACTATTTAGCGTATTTTTTCTGACGTTTCGAGCAATATTTTTTTCGAACAAATCGTCGATGGTAAATTTTATTAATAATAAAATATGAGTTATAGAACGAGATGTGTTTAAGAAGACGGTCAATTATATTAATTAATTGGGTTCTTTGTGGCCTTTTGTTGGAGTATTAAACCAATTCTAATGATAGGCTCGGAAAATCAATCTCGACACATCAGAAACAATACGTTAAATTACTTCAAAACACAAAAATATGTGCTTAATTTATGCATACATATGTAATCATAAAATTCCGTCACCTCAAAGTTAAAACAAAGGAAAGAAGCTAAGTATGGTACTAACTCTTTCAGTTAACGTCGAAATTACTAACAAATTATTTAATCACATAGCAGATTAAAAAATTAGTCTTTAATCATTATTCAGGTAATTTATAATTTGAAAAATGTGAAGCATATCAGGAACTATAAACAACATTAAACTTTAATTAAAATAAAATATAAAAATACAATATTTCCAATAAAAACTATTTACAAGGGAAAAATTTCTTTGGAAAAAAATTTTAAAAAACGTTAGAATTCTTTTAATTTAGTACATACTGATAACGAGAATCTCTCTAACACGGAGGACACTGGAAATTTGATTTTAAGTAAATTTTACAAATAATACTACTTTTCCACATACTTACGCCAGCATAATATACTGATGCTGCACTGCGACATAATCATGAATGAAAAATTAAAAAAATCAATGTTCAATAATATAGACGTCAAAATATTGTAAATCACCACAGCGATTTATTAGTAATGTTATTTCCGTTGCAAAAATACGTCTTTTTGGCTATAGTACTATAAGTAGCAAGGCGAAAAATGCAACACTCAGCGTGATTGTAATCCCGGTTAAAAAATTGAGCATAAATTATAGACATTTCAAATCTTCTACCGTATGAAAAATGTATTCATGAACCATTCTATTCACAATCGTGCATCAATAGTATTTGCTTATTTAAAACGCTCAGTAAGTCTCAAACATTAGCTAGGATTATAAATGAACAGAAATTATCAATACATTAAGGCTTGATTGAAGTAACACACATTGAAAACATTCTGGAAAAAGTAAGTTGATCAAAATCAAAATTTCAAAAATTCCCAAGATATTTGAAAAATATGAAATCAGATTTTGTAACAGTCTCTACATTTATGCAGTATAAAATTGAATGCCATTTTGCGTTTATGACTGGCTCAAAATAGTTAAACTCCGTAAGGCCTATTAATGTAATTAGAAGTCTCATAATTATCAATTTAAAATATATTTTTTTTAAATTTACTATTTTTTGCAAATAGAACACATTATTAACGCTGCTGAGAGGAACTCAGAAAAATCTTCTTTTAGATATTAGAATATACTTGGAATCATTTGTCTATATTTTAGTTCATCATTTTCTGGCTTTTCTTTTCCCATAATGAATTTCCATTCGAAAAAAGTGAGTAATTGTCTCCTTCATAACCGGACATTCATTTGTTGACTATCTTGATTATCCATTAATCGCAAGACAGGCGTAAGTTCGTTAAGTAATAAAACACTCAATAATCGTCGACCGTTGTATTTGTAGTATAATAATTTGTGAACAGTGCACAGAAAAACATTTTACCTGGCGGTAGATTTAGTTGAAGTAGATAGTTAAATTACACGATAATTAGCATTTGCTTTTGCTTTCTTTGACGCCGTTAAAACCTCTGCATCGAAGCTGCTGCCTTGACCACTGGAAAATACAGGACTTCAGCGGTCGGATGAAATCGAAGATATCATTATCTCGTTTGTGTGCCCGTTAACATGATGAAATAGCGTTGAGTCTTCTGAAAAATCAGACTTTTGCTGCAGAACTTGAGGAAACTGATGCTGTAGTAATCTGTCACGAGATGGTGTGGATGCCCCGGAAATATTAGAAGGCAATTTATAAGTGGTAGGTTTAGGTTTTATTGCTGGTTTAATCGATCGATCAATTCTAGTTTCATTTACAAGATTTTTAATGCTATTCACATTTGTCGAAGGCATTTCTAGAGACGATAAAAATTCAGCATTAGAAGGAAGAATATTATTTGGAGGTTTTATTGAATAACCACTTGTCGGAGCAGCAGAAATATCATTAGAGAGAATAGTTGTTGTGCTATTAGGACGCTGATCTTTAGTTTGAGACAAGGTTATGGGACTTTGCGAGGTCTCGATACGGTTTAGCTTTTGTTGGGGATTTAATCGATTGTATGTAGTAGAAAATTTATTCGGCAAAACCATCGTCGAGCCAGAAGGAAGCAACAGTTCACTTCCCCCGAAGCTTGTAGATGCAGATGACTGGTATTCAGAGTTAAACGGAAAAGAATTGTTCGGAGGAGAAGAACAAGAATTTGAAGAGGAGTAATCCAACTAAAAGATCAATAAGACAAAACGAATAAAAAATGGATAGCACAAATTTACATGCTAAAAAATATAGCAAAAACAAATAAAAAACTTAAATAAAGTGAAGATATTTATTTAATAATTAAAAAAGTTTTAGATGAATAAAATTGAAATAATGAAATGTATTATAATTAAATATAACAAAATTTCTGATATTATTAGAAACGGCAATAAAGGTAATGTAATTTAAAATATCATAATAATATATAATACAACATAGTAAAACATAATATATTAAAATATAATATAAAATAATATAGTATAAAGTTGTATAATATAATATAATGTACTAGTATATAATACAAAATAATTTTATATAAAATAATATAATATAATATAATATAATATAATTCAATATAATACAATATATTATAATATATAATATATTACAATATAATATAATATAATATAATTTAACATAATATATTCATATATATAATTTAATATAACATAATATATATATATATATATATATATATATACATATATATATATATATATAATATAATGTAATATAATGCAATATTAGGTAGAACAATATAATATGATTTATCATTATATAATATAATATAATATAATATAATATAATATAATATAATATAATAAAATATAATATAATATAATATAATATAATATAAATTTAATGTAGTATAATATAATATAATATAATATATATATAATATAATATAATATAATATAATATAATATAATATAATATAATATAATATAATATAATATAATATAATATAATATAATATAATATAATATAATATAATATAATATAATATAATATAATATAATATAATATAATATAATATAATATAATATAATATAATATAATATAATGTATTAAAATATAATATAATATAAATATAATATAGTATAATATAATATAATAGTATATGAACTAATAGAATATAAAACAACATAAATTATAAAACATAAAATATAAACTAATGTAATATAAAAAAATAAAATGTATTATAATTTAATATACTATAAAATATATAATACTATTATAGTTTATAAAAGATAATATAATTACATAAAAAATATTATAGTGTGCAATAAATCTATGGCATATACTAACATAATTAACAAAATTATTCAATATGGTACATAAAATATATCAAATCTTTAAGTTGATTCATGGTCAGGTTTCATAAAAATATTTTCTAACCGCATGCATATTTGATTAAATTTATAAATTTAAATTTGAATATTCATTATATAGGAAAATATAATAAAATATTGTCCCATTATACACGTAAATATTTTTGAACAATGTCGACATTATACTGTAGATTTTATTTTTGTGTATACCAAGTTAAGCATAATTATTATTTTAGAGATTTATTTTATACAAATACATAGGTATAGGGACATATTTATAGGACAAATATTTCTGAATAGCAGGTGCGTTAAATCTAAACACTAAATGAAATAGCAGATAGTAAATTAACGAGACATTTTCCTAGTGTTTTTAGACAGTTTGACAAAGGTAGCCATGCTTCCTGAAAAGGTATGAGCACGAAATTATTTGTTACACACAAGAAATAAAATCGACAAATTTAAACTACTTTTAATTATGTTTCGACAACTGCTTCGTTCGGCTACACTGCACGTGGATAAAATGAAAAATCTCATCGTCAAAAGGAAGACTTTATTTAAATATTCGATCTCTATTATCGATTAAAACAGTAGTTTTTCAAGACGTTTAGCTGAAATTAAAATTTTATCTGTCTTCTAGATCAAAACAAGACGGGAAACGATACCGTATTCGACTAAACGGTGTTATTTTTAACTAATTTTCAGAGAAACATAAGTAAATCGAAAAATGTCTGCATTTATTCATTTTTATTGGTCAGGTGCTAAACAAAGGCATTATAAAATTTTAACGTAAACTATTTCATATGTCCTACAATAAGCGAAACACGCATATAACTTTTTTCCGGTCGGTGAATGCCTAATATAAATAACAGCTCGATAACTAGCTTCTGTACGACAAACACATTAGCACTATAAAAGCGAAAAATATTGTCAATTTACGTTATTAATGCTATTGATATTGTTGTTAGATAGACGGTTAAGCTCATTCGGTTCTTCTGGCAACGTTTTTTTGTTTTGTTGTTGCTGATTTTGTTCAAATGCATACGCGTTATGACAGGTCAAATGCGGCTGTACTGACGCAGTAGGATTTTGGGAGTTACGTTGGTTTAAGTAGTGAAATGTCTGTCTCGACGGGGATACGGACTGTAATTTTATAGACGTGGTTGCACTAGTTCTACTTCCTTTATCAAAACTGCCGAAATCTGCTTGAATTGGGGCAATCTGAACACCGTTGAAGTTAAATTGTGATGCATCGGCTGCCATCTGACAATTGATTGGTGCCAATTGGCCGTTACTCGTGACGTCGTAGATTAAAGATGCTGAGGAGTATCCGATAAGACGTGGTGATCTAGGTGTTGCCCGCGATGCTGCATTAACCAAGGTATTGTCATCTGTTAAAGACCAGGTAGCAGACTGTCGGGGTTGGAGAGGAGCAACATCAGCGGGAATCTGTGGACCATGTGGATGTTCTAGATTCATTTCAGACTTAACTAGACCAATATGTCCAACTGCGTTAGGATACACATAGTTAAAGCCTGTCTCGGAGTTGATGCAATTTGGATTGAACGGTAGACTGAGACTATTAATTTGATTCTTCTGCGCCGATAAGACTGTGTATTGATGCGGTGAATACACAAGAGGAACAGGCGAATTCGGAGCAATTTGTAAAGTAGAATTTTTCAGTTCAGTTGGTACGGGATTTGCCGGGTGTGCATAATAGGCAGTAGCGCAGAGTTGTGCATTATCCATGATTTCAACGGGTTGTTGTTGAATGTGGTTGGTGAGAGGATTGACTTGCGCAAAATGAGTCGGCAAGGATTGATGATTTTGATTAAAGTGAACTGGGTATAGGGAACCTGGATGGTCTAACGATGACGTCATATTCAATGTCGAGTTCAATGGATACATACTACCATGCGCTGTTAACGCATCAACAACTGCGTTTAAAATAGGTAAAATAAGAGAGACAAACGAGTTAAAGTTGGTAAATGCAAACAATAAAAGAGCATTCTCGATTAACATTAAAACACTTATGCAATCATGGTATACGGTTCGCAAAATCCGTTTTCATTATATAATAATCGATTGAGTTTATATTTTATGACATTATTCATAACTTGGGTACAGCTATCTCTTAAACATATATTCACATTAAATGAATATCAAATTTAATCTTCCGCATAACCAAATTACATTATCAAGTTTTTTTTTGTAAAACGAAGAACAGTAGAATGTAAAAGCTTGGCATTTGTGAGCCATTAGTATTAATAAGGAAAAATTCGTAGGTTCAAAAAAAATAGATTTGCCAAGCTTTTTACACAGGAAACACGCTATTTAGGTGTTGTTGAGAATATCAGCCAATCGTATTTGACTAAATTGATTGACTAATGTTTGAAGGTATTAAACGTTAAACTGAAAGTTTCAAAAACACTTCAGATAAGGATTAATACTTGTTTTTTCGAGGAGCGTAATGTAATGTTACAGTTATAAGCATAATTTTACACGAAAAAATAATATACTCATAAGAAGACATTATTAAGTGTTCGTTTAAATACTAGTCGTACAAAAGATCCAAATGATACGGGACGTGTGTTGCATTCGCCCATGTACGTTGGGTCCAGTATGCGGCATCCTTAAGTGAAAAAAATCATAGATTCTTATAGTCGAGATATAATTCATACGAAACCTTTTTAAGGTATTTGTCTGTATACCTAGCATACGAACCAGTAACCCTATATAAGTTTGAAAAACCATATTTTTACTCGATACTCATTTTTCAATAACTATCATTATGTATACGAAATTGGCTTTTTAGAGCTCACTCTTTTTATAAAACAACTTTGCATAAACATTGTTTATTTATTCATGACGCTCTGTTGCTACATAAGGCAATCTACTAATTCTACTAAATTTTAAGATGCAGAGTAATATTCTAGCAGTTACATAAGCCATAAATAGAGCCCCTGTCGTGTTCTAGGTTCATCGCCGAAACGAGGCACAGCATAAATGAATCAATAAACTTGACAACTTGTAGGAAGTATGACCCAACTTTAATATAGCATTCTTGTTTAATAATAAGGTATTAATAAATGCATACCACATTTTCCATCGACAGAGAGCAATTTTTTGCAGTTACAATTCCTCACTTTTTCTCATTTATTCTCAAGCGTCAACAACTGAATATAACATTTCAGAAAGCCAGTGAAAGTGGAAATTAAAACAGAGTTTAAATTCCTCACAAATAGTTTAGGAATTTAAATGATTGAACGATCGATTATTTCACTATTATGCCCTCGCAGTGTATTAATTTATACTTGTTCCGCATCTTGCAGTTATATAAATATATTTATTTGAAAGTATAATGGATAAAAGAAGAAAAGAAAAAATCTTGTTTTTTGTTTAATGTCATTTGCATTCAGATGCAATGTATAGAGGATTAGCAGAGGCGTGAGCCAAAAACCTAACTTTATTTTGCTTTTACATAAACAATGCGGTTTGATCTTTACTAGTCAGTTTGTCTTTGTGTTATAATGATGACCATACAAGGTTGAAACCTGATGGTACGTGTGATTGATGGTAGTTTTGTCATGTTTTGATATTCGTTATACACAATGAGGATGGTGTTTATCTCAAGATCGCAGAATTAATTTGGAGGAATTCAATGGTATTGTCAATGATAAAATAGATAGTATTGTAAAAAGAATTTGTCAATTTTATTTTTAAATGTAAAGCACAAATGAACACACATGTACTTTACAATAGCTTTTAAAATAAATAACACTAAACTGAGGTGATTCAGGTAAAAACCGTTCACAACATAAATATCGAATGCGTGCCCGACGCAAATTTAACTGACTTTTGTGTTGCTTAATAATGGCTGATTATTTTCTGGAAACAAGAAAAATCCGCGTTTTCGTTGGACTCATACTTTCCACATTTTTGTTCACAAAGCTACAAATAAAAACGAATATACACCAATCTATTCTCGACATACATAGTAATATATATATGTATATATATCGTTACAAGTTTCATAATTTTTTTAAATATGATAACACAACAACGTATTTCATGGAATAACACTCATTACTTAATCTTATTTCTACCAGTATCTACGGCCATTATTCCGGATTCGTTCTACACACCACACGAATCCAGAATAATGGCTGCTAATACTGGTAGAAATAAGATTTATATATATATATATATATATATATATATATATATATATATATATATATCACATATGCTGGGTGATTTATTACCTTTTTTCTTACGAAAAAATTTATAAATTCTGGTGAGTTATACTAATAATTGAAGAGTTTCTGCAGGTTGTTGTTGCTCAAAGCGCAGCCTAATTTAATTTGCATTTGCATTGTATTTTGCGTGCTGCAAAATATGAACTATTTTGAGAATGGGCTTGAACAAAAGGGTTGTCAGGATCTCTTGGAATATATATCGAAAAAAAAACCAAACAGCATTTTAGCTGTCCCGTCTTTAAAGATTAATCGAAAATGTCTGTCTACATATGACTTCATTATATATATATATATATATATATATATATATATATATATATAAGAACAAAACAAAGTACTACATGGAATAACATTTATTAATAAATCTTATTTCTACCAGTATCTACAGCCATTGTTCTGAATTCGTTAGTATATTCGTTCATCCAATCCCACTGTACATTTGTCGTAACCAATCTCCTCTTCGTTATGTTAGCCTTTGTTTTGCGCAATTTAGACCACTACTTTTGCGCAATTTAGACCACTCCTTTTGTGTAATAAAAGCATTTTTGTGCTCTATGTCGATTTCTTGTTTAGCTTCGACCTTCGAATTATTTAGGTTGTTATGGAATTTTCTAATTTTGTCGTAGTGTCGCGTTGTACCTCTTCGCGTATAAATTTTGATTTGTCATTCAGAATTTGTAAAATCACCTGACTATAGTCCGTATAGTTCATTAACAATACGCCTGTTCTTTTGTCTGGCTTCATGAGTCTGATTTGTTTGTTTCGTTGTGGCTCATTTAGTTCTTCTAGATGCCTTTTGGTGACCAGTTTATTGCCTTTGAATGTGCGCATATATTGACCATACGCACTTCGGAGGTCCGATTAAAGAGCGAGATGTCGTATTTTTCATTTGATTTGTGTTTTGTGGCATCTTCAATGAAGCATTCCATTGATGCCTGCATATGCATTTCTTCACGTTCGTTTATTCTAGATTTTGTTATGCAGTATTTCGGTCCAAGAGAACTAAATGAGCTACAACGAAACAAACAAATCAGACTCATGAAGCCAGACAAAGGGACAGGCGTAGTGTTAATGAACTATACGGACTATAGTCAGGCGATGTTACAAATTCTGAATGACAAATCCAAATTTAAACGCGAAGAGGTACAACGCGACACTACGGCAAAATTAGAAAATTCCATAACGAAGATTCTAAACCGAATTATTTCGAAGGTCGAAGCTAAACAAGAAATCGACATAGAGCACAAAAATGCTTTTATTACAGAATGCAAACATGCCAAGCCCGTAGGTTCAACGCAACCGATATTATATGGGTTGCCCAAGGTTCACAAAATGACCAACAATGAAAGACTTCCGCCTTTCAGGCCCATTTTATCTATGATAAATTCCCCACAGCACAGGGCAGCCAGACTATTATGCCGGATTATAAAACCTATCATGAAAGGAAGAATAGACCACGTTGTACAGGATAGCTTTCAATTTGTAGAAAAAATTCGCGACCTAAATTTGAAAGAGAGGAAAATGGTGTCCCTCGATATAAAGTCACTCTTTACTAGCATTCCAGTAAATAAAACTATAAATATCCTATGTGAATATATACGATCATCAGGAGCGGAAACACTGATAGAAGTGGACGACATGAGAGAACTACTTCTATTATGCACATCCAACGTACAATTCGTATTCCAAGGAGTCTTCTACAGACAAATTGACGGCATAGGTATGGGTAGTCCTCTTGGACCAGTATTGGCAGACATATACATGCACCATTTAGAAACAACTGGTTTAAAACCATTTATCAATGGAGCTCATTTTTACGTGCGCTACGTTGACGATACTTTCATGGTCGTTGAAAAGGATGAAGATACAAATTCACTGCTACATCACATAAACAAGGTAGACCAGGCAATCAAGTTTACAATAGAAGAAGAAAAAGACGGATATTTATCCTTCCTAGATGTAGGAATAACGAGAGATGAAGAAGGTACTCTCTCAAGGTCAGTTCACAAGAAATCAAGCTGGACTGGACAATATATCCATTATATGAGTAGTGTGCCAAGGGCGTACAAAAGGAACCTAATAATAAATTTGGGCACACGAATACGCAGGATTTGTTCACCGGACAACATTGAAGTAGAGCTAAATTTGCTTCGCGAAGCGTTGAGAAATAATGGCTATCCGGACTGGTTCATCGAATACAACTTGAGGCAACGCAACAAAATCGAGGCCAATTTGGAGGAAAACAAAACTCCCCAGAGAGTAACGCTTAGTGTTCCCTTTGGAGGTGATCTTCCAGCGGAAATCTTCAAACGAAAAGTAATTCGAGCGACTAAAGCACAGTTTCCATCAATACAGGTGAGAGTGGTGTTCAACACAACAAAACTGATGCGCACGAATGAAAAAGATAGCCTCTCTGTGACGTCAACACCTTTGTCTGTATACAAATTTCAATGTACCTGCAACGCTCAGTACATCGGCAGATCAAAAAAGAGGCTCGAAACTAGAATAAATCAGCATCTCCCTCAAAAACTATTAAAGAGGGGTGCAGCTCCTGCACAAAAATCAGCAATTTGCGAGCATGTACTACTCACAGGTCATGCTGTTAGTAGTAACAATTTTTCAGTTCTCTACAAGGCAAAAACAGAGAAAATGCTTCTGGCTTTTGAAGCTATTGCAATTAATAAGCTGAAGCCCTGCTTAAACGTGCAGAAAATAATTCAAAAAGAAATTAAATTGGACTGGAACAAAGACATAACTGACATGCCTTTAAAAATAGCCAACGCTTCGCAAAATACGACACATACATCAATTACGGACGCAATTACAATGAAAGCGATGACACACCAAATGACGTTACGCAAAAGGAGTGGTCTAAATTGCGCAAAAGTAGTGGTCTAAATTGCGCAAAACAAAGGCTAACATAACGAAGAGGAGATTGGTTACGACAAATGTACAGTGGGATTGGATGAACGAATATACTAACGAATCCAGAACAATGGCTGTAGATACTGGTAGAAATAAGATTTATTAATAAATGTTATTCCATGGAGTACGTTGTTTTGTTCTTACATTTTAAAAAATGGTGAAAATAGAAACGATCAATATATATATATATATATATATATATATATATATATATATATATATATATATATTTCTAATTAGGAAGAAAAACACATTAATAACAAAGTGGATAATGGCCATTTATTTCGAGAATACTAAACTTCACTTTACAATCTTTCATTTGTATACATTCTGGGTTTTCATTTGATTATGTGAGTGGCAACAAATCAGATTCGGTTTTAATTTTATTTCTTGATTTGCCTGATTGGTAAGTCTTTATGCGTTTGTGTCTGTGTGTGCCTGTTTGCATGTAAAGGTCCTTCTCACTGTATTGCAAAGTGATGTCTGAGATCTGGTCATTATTGTTTTGATGGCTTGAGAATTAACCATCTGTTCGAATTGTTCGCTGTTACGTGTACGAGTGCTATTTTTCCGAGTGTAGTCTTTCGTTTCACCTTTTTGCGCAAATTTGTGTTTGTCACTTGGTAACAGTGCAAATGCGGATTGCAGTGTTGAACGCTCATAATGTTTGGAAATTTCTGTTCCGGTATGTGCATCTATTTTTTCCTCTTCAGTTTGTCGCCAATCCGATTGAATGTTTGTTGATTCTAGACGAGGGCGTGTTCGGTCTAGCCTGGACACTACTAAATGTGACATAAAGATATATATATATATATATATATATATATATATATATACATATATATCCACATATTCATATGTTGTCGGTATAAATTAAGCCTCATATTAGACAACAAATGAGATTTAACGAGTAGACCGATTTCGTGGCGTATTGTATGAAATTAAACACTTTGAATTAATGCAACTGGCTTTATTTTAGGCCACATCCATTCTGACAGCTACTTGATGGGTGACTAATAAAGAAAGAAAGGTGGTTTAGATAATAAATTGCATTTAATATTTCATTCTATGTTTAGATTAGAACGGTTAAATATGTATAGTATAATCCTCCCATTACAATTGAATTCAATTAATTTATTTTCATATATTGTTAAATTAAATTACAGATACACATATAAATAGCGATTTAAACGGATAAACGAAATGTATATTTAAATATATTTTTATTACAAAACATATCTATACAACACAAATATAAAGGAAATTTTGTATCTAGAGAGCAAAATTTGGTATCTTTCAAACGCAATTCTGAAAAACAAAGAGATATAAATTTTATTCAGTACATAAGTTGAACAACAACATATAGGAAGCCGGACGTTCACATGAAAGTGCATGTAACTCACATATTTATAATCAATTCATATATAAACTTCCTCCGCTTATTTAACTACGGATAAAAGATGTTGCAGGTGAATGATTCCGGTATACGAAACTACTTTTTCATTTTATCTTGAGAAAACACCTGGAGATCGTCCATGTTTGAAATTTAACTTATATTTCAAATGGTTTAGCTTAATCAATTCAATGGGCGGCGTCTGAATATCAAGGGGGTTGGTATTACAGCCTTTCTTGATATGTCACCCAAACGTAGAATTGATGGCAAATTGTGCAGATCAGTTTCCAATAATCAAACATGAACAGTGCAATGTTTGCATTTTTAATAGCTACTCTCAATTTAAATTGAAATTAGGCTTAGTTAAGACACTGTGGAATAGGACGTCGCGCATTTTTATGGTGCGTGTAAACCTAATGATATAATAAATTCCGCTGCGAATGTTTGTACGATTGGCAAGAAAAATGTGTCTATTCACTTACAACACAAAGGTGACTAGGTAATGAGGCGCATAAGAGATAAATTGCGTTTCGTTTTCGCTTTTATTTATTTTGCAGCTGACTTAGTTATGATAAAATCCACCACCAAACGTCCTCTAGCTAGTTTGAAAGATAAGATTCCACTGAAATCTGCATCTAACGTTATCTAGAACAGGAACTTTTCCTGTGACCAAGCATAAGTAGGTAGGTACATTAGAAGATTTATTTCACGCCTGTCGGTAAACATATCAAATTCATTGGGTTAGAATAAGATTGGTGTTGCACATACGTCAATCTCTAACTATGTTTTGTCCTATAAAAATCGCGACATGCCAACAAAGTGCTTTTCTGGTCACCAAAAGAGAGGTGCGATGGTATGATTACCTATTTAGAAGCGATTACAGTAAATCCATGTTTTCCAGAACTGGGCAAGAAAATACATATTGTTCGTGCGCATGCCTTCCGACGGGGCTTTCAAATCCTCATGTAAAACAACGCTTAGTTACGCTTCCTCTTTTTCAACATTTTAGACTAATAGATATATCTGCGTACTTTTTAAATATAAACTGTAATGCTAGCTAAACCGAGCTTATTTTTGGACCATATCTCCAGTAAATCGGTTGTCGAGATGCAGCGAAAGCACTATTGTTTAAATTTAAATGGGCATTTTAAATTAATGTTGGGCGATAAATGTTTTCTGCATTTGAGGGATAATTCGTGGATGTTATTTAATTTTCTAGCTATGTTTAATTTAAAAATTTGTTTGATTTGCTTCTTAAGTAATCGGATATTTATACCAACATAATGCACTGAGCAAATTTAGCATCTTCTTAGCTAAATAATATTGGACTATCCGATTGCAATTTCCTACATGTGACATTTAATTTTACCATTCAATTTTTCTTTATATATAATGCGTTTATATTATTAAAAGAATATTGGTTACGAAGGCAGTGGTAAAAATTACTTTAATCAAGTTTGCGATCTTGATGTAAACACCTGACCAATTATGTACATACATTTGTCTGTATAACTAAGTATTGCATAATGTGGAAAAAGCATTTCATCCTGTAGACCGGTTAGTTCTTAATGTGAACTCTTCACGTACTGTAAAGAATATGCCGTGGACAGGGATCGAACCAGAGCACGTCCGCTTCGGAATCTGTTTATCTAACCACTGAGCCACCCTGCTGCTTACAACACACAAATTTCAGTTAAATAAAAACTAATATTTATTGGTTAGCCTTGCATTTAGGTGGAACCGCGGCACATTCTGGACAATACGTGACAACTTCCCAGTGAGGACGAAACCGTTATACCAAATGAAGTGTCTTTTCCACATTATACAATACTTAGTTTATACTAATAAATATATGTACATTATGGGTCGGGTGTTTATATCAAGTTCGCAAATTTGATTAAAGTAAGTACTAATCAATTATGTTATAGGCCCTCGAAAATTCATTTCTTTTATAATTCATCGTGTATGTTTGTCAGATGATGCGCCACTATGCCAGGTAAATTACCATATTTCCCGCTTCTATTTGGTATTGTATAACTATTTTTTGCGGTTGAACTGAGTTGTTGGACAAAACGAGCTTTTAACTGTGTTGTGTAGACCTACTTCACAAAAGTTAAATACTGTTTGTTGCGGAGAACTAATATTTATGCAAGTATGTATTAGGTGTTGCGAAACTAGTAACAAATTAGTTCAGTTGTGACCAGAAAGATAAACCAAAGGCAGCATGAACGGAAAGTATAATCTCATGCACATTCGTTTCGTGCTTACTGGCGACTCATCAGTAGGAGCCGGTATTACGCCCGTTAACCACTATATATTTGGTAGAAGAATGTGGAATAATAGGACGGTACAATCTCCTAGACGAATGTGTAAACCTGTAATAGTGAAGCTAACATAATCTAAAGTCAACGACAATACGACTTCAATGCTAACTCACACTATGTAATATATATACCGAGTCTGTAAAGAATACTAACACTATGGCTATTGTGTTAGTAACTGATACCTTTTTTGAAATCGATGAGTACCGGATACTAACACTATGGTTTCCGAGTCGGTACATGATACCAACCTGATGGATATAAATTTATGCTAACGTTCACCCAAATTGAGAATTACAACAATTTCCGAACACCTGTTACTCCAGTTAAACCATACACTCTGGCCTTCATCGATATCAGTTATCACATTTCGCGGTAAGCATGACATCATTCAATTCAATATATTACAGTTAAATACTGTTTGTTGCGAAGAACTAATATATATGCAAGTATGTATTAGGTTTTGCGAACCTAGTAACAAATTAGTTCAGTTGTGACCAGAAGGATAAACCAAGGGCAGCATGAACGGAAAGTATAATCTCATGCACATTCGTTTCGTGCTTACTGGCGATCACAGTAGAACGGTATTTTACGCCCGTTTACCACTATATATTTGGTGAGAAGAATGTACCGTGATCCTGATTCGCCAGAGGAAATTATTCAAAGAATATTTCGTGGACTTTTTGATTGCGCCTTTGATATGGAAACGTGTGATCGCCAAAGAGTACATAGGTAATGATTACTGATAGATAAAGCAAAGTATGTCTTTTGCAAAAACTCACAGAAAAATAATCAATCTGTTGAAATATAAAATAAAAGAGATGTGAGTTATATTCTAAACGGGTTAATACTGAGAAGGAAATTGAAAAGATGAGCTAGACATTTGGAGGATTAAATATAATTTTGAGATTCATATGTTAGCAAAACTTATTCAACATTTTCAAACATTAACTGGAGAAGGATTATTCGATTCGTCCCGTTGCTCCAACTCTCGTCATGGCTACATAAGTGAACCTAAAGCATCTCTATTATTATATAGGGGATGAAATTTCAATTATGAATTTCACCAGATTCCTTTATTATTCGCAAAGTTTTTAACGACTTCATGTTTAGGATTATGTATTGCAGAAACTAGCTTGAAAGAATTTGGTCCATATAGCGAAGAGTACCAGATAATCTTGAGAAACAACTTCCTACTTTCAAACACCTGAGCATTTGAAAAGATTAATAATGAAAATATTGGTCTACTGCTAGAATGCTCATTTGTATAGGAGATTGTACTGGCCAACTGTATGACAAATTGTTTTACCAAACGTATAGTGCGTATACGGCATTGTACCGGCTCCTAATGACGAGTCGTCTTTAAGCACGAAACGGATGCGACCGTGAGGGTATACATTTCATTCATGCTGAATTTGGATTATCATTCTGTTTGCATTTAAACAAATGTTTTACTGGGATACAAAATATCTGATAAACAATTGGTGGCCAAATCGAAAGCATAATACGTTTTGCATTACAATGCTAACCCTATCCAAACAGTGTCGTGCAGATGAATAAAACCTGTCGAGGACAAGTGTTTATTGTAACCTTGAAAACAAGGTTACTTAACTTATTAACTCCACATGCCTGATACATGACTCGTAACTTCAACAAATAACATGAAATGATAGAAGTTAGAAAAAACACGATCACCATTATCACAAAGATTTCGAGCATCCGCAATTCCAGATAAGAATAATAAAATAATCATCCACAAAATCACTAATTACTGATTTCAAGAAATTCTACGAAATTGGTAAAACCTACAAAAAGTTTATTAAAGCTGAGAACCCGTCATCCCAGCCAAGTTTGCAGTTATCATCAATTCAACGATCGCTTGTCTCAAAAATTAATATGAAGTAAGCGAATTCGAGAAAAACTTCATCAGAAAAAGTTTAAAAAATGGGCACTCATCGTTTCAGGCGAACTGATGATTACCAACATTGCCATAAAAAAAGATTCACCAACACAAGAATTAATATAAGGTTTGTGAAAATTTCTAAAATTTAATTACAAATCATTTTATAAACTGAGCACCCGTGGTTTCAAGCGAGCTTAAGGCTGTTCAGTCAAAGATTGCTTATCTAAAGTATTAATATGATGTTAGTGAAAACTACTGAATCTATAAGTATAACCTTGTGGAAGCTGAGCGTCGAATATTCCATATAGGAATGAGGTTACCAGCACCCGCTCAACCAAGGATTGCTAATTTGAAGAACGTTTAGGAAGTGAGCGAAAATTAAAAATACTTAATTGAAATAGCTTCGTAGAGACTCAGCAATAAAATTTCCGGGAAAGTAAAATGTTTCCACCATGAGCCAATCATTGAAAATGTAATTCAAAGATATATTTGAAACGAGTGAAAAATTAAAAAAAATATAATCCACATGATTTTGAAGAAATTGAGCAGCCAAAATTCCGAGTAAGAACATTTCTACTACCATTCTAGGTAAGTTAATTCTTCCACCAGTCGTCAAATAAAGGAAAGCTCATTTACAAATGCATTAAAAGTTGTCGTAAATTACAGAAAATAAATTCCAGATAAGAATGATGATTCCATCATAAGTCCAATTTAAGATTGCTCAATTAAATATTTATATCCTGTGACTGAAATTCTAAATTACTTAATTAGCATGACTACCTAGAAACTAAGCGGACGACAATTGCAATGTTACAGGCCCCCGCTCAATGAATGTTTGCGTGGTCAAACAACTTGAAAGAAGTAAGCGAAAATTGAAAATTCTTAATGAAAATAGCTTTGAAGGGTTTGAGGGCCAGCATTCAAGAGGAACCTAGTGTAGCTAGATGTTGTGCAATCAATTATTGCTTATTTAAAAGATTTATATGAAGTGCTTGTAAATTACAAAGACTAAACCGAAATGTCTTGTTATAAACTAAGCATCCAATATGCTAGATTAGAATTACGCTACCACCACCCGCGCGAACGATTGTTCTTTATTTCAATGATTAGTGTGAAATGCGCAAAAATTACGAAACCTTTATTAACATGACTTCGCCGAATCTGTGCAGGCGAAATTCTAGGTAAGAATAATATAACAAAGGCTTTATATAAATTTTGCTCAATTTGATAAAAACCTAGATAGGAAACCTATTTAGAAGGAGTGCAAATGATATTCCAGCACTCGAAATTCTTGGTAGGAATAATTTTATCAAAATCTCAATTGAAGTTAATAAAAATTATAAAAACTTATTCAAAATGATTTATTATTAACTAAACAGTTGATTAGCGCAAAAATTGATAACTGATATCGATCAAGGCCAGAGTGTACGGATTTGTTGGAGTAACAGATTTTTAGAAGTAGTTGTAATTTTTAATATTATTGAACTTTAGCATACATTGAAATCCATTGTGTTGGTACCATGTACCGACCCGGCAACCATTGTGTTGGTACCATGTACCGACTTGGCAACCATGGTGTTGGTACCATGTACCGATTCAGCAACCATAGTCTTGGTCTCAGATACTGACACGACAATCATAGCAATGGTACCCTTTACAGACTCAGAATATATATAATACATCGTGAGTTGGATTTGATGTCGCATTGTCGCATATTTTAGATGAAGTTAGCTACACAACTGTAGGCTTACACACTCGTACAGGAGATTGTACCGTCCATTTGTCCCGCATTTCTCACCGAAATATATTTTGGATAAAGGGCGTAATACCGGTTCCTACTGATGAGTCGAAAGCAATCACAAACGAATGTGCACATTAGATTATTCTTTCCTTTCCTACCTACTTTGGTTTATCCTTCTGGTCGTATTTGAACTAATATGTCACTAGGTGTGTAACAACTAATACATAATCGCCCATACGTTAGTTCTCCGCAAAAAACTGTTATCTAACTTTTATAGGTTTACTATGTTGTTTGACAGAATACACAAGGCATGGAATTGGTGATTACTCAAAGTTTACAAAACTGATCGGAATTTTTGCAACGATTATTCAGACAATAAGTCATGGCTTAATGGAAAAACAGATTAACGGAGCAAAAATTAAAATATCATAACGTTGCTTACTCATGCCTTTAATGTAGGCTTCACTTCCAACATTGACTGGAGCTAGGGCGCCATCAGACGAAACGTCGACGTTTGTGTCGACTTTACATGGTGAATCTGGACTGGTCAAGGCATGAGAGTTGACTGCATTGTAACAATCCACAATTAATGGCCTTTTTTTGCCAAAATCAGCAATTGAAAAGCTGCGATCACCGTTAACAGCTCTAGATGAGAAGCAATTTCCTCTAAAAAACGAAATATTGGACGCCTTAGCGCAATTTTTTGTTTTTCCATTCTGGTTAGCGTTCGTTTGGCTCTGATTGTTGTACTCCATCTGTTTCACAACTTTTACACCTTGCAATTGTTTGCCATGCTCATCGGTGTCGTAGCCGACGTCATATGCCTCGTCACCACGCGGTATCTGAATCTGTGCTGAATCCTCGAGAAGGTTTTTTAACGTGCTTCGTTTTCTTTCTGAATGTGAAGAAGATCGTTTTTTAGCAGGTATTCGCGTTTTTGAACTACAAAAATCGAAAAAACATCACATGACAAAACGGGAAAATCGGTTCATTTGCAATGAAATCGTGCAGTTAAACTAAGAAGTACTGGCAAAATATGCATTAAAAAGTTGCAGAGATCAATAAAAGTGTACAAATCAGTGACATGATTAAATATGTTAACAGTATTAAATCTAATATTGATTTGAATTGTAAGCTTAATGACATAAATAAAATCTGCATCAATTTGGCTTTTGATTTGCGAAATTTGTGTCCTACAATAAGCGAGAAAATGAAGGCTCCGGCGGGTATGTGATGTCAAATTATTAGCCCAGTAAACAATTTCACCGTTAGCGCTATGAAAAATCCCGGTGGGATTAGTGTCATATGAATGATAGAAATGAGCCAATCTCGTTCGGACGTTATTCACATTCAATCGCTTGCCTTGTAACTGTACTTGTTGCCTATCACTGTATTATTGTGAGTCTGATGACAATTTCCGCAATGCGAAATCGAATTCTCGTCCAAAGATCTACGGTACAAAGTTTTAATCTTCAAACAATAAAAAGACCAAACATGCCGCATAAACAAGTGACGAATACTCCTTGGAGCAAAGCATTTAAACTGACTTGTGAATAAATAAAGTAGTAAAAACCGCACCCAAAAATGCGATATACTGGAATTTGCGATTTCAGTAGTAAGCGGAGTAGGAAATACTTACTATAAGTAATTAGTTCAATCACTGACTTCTCGAGCAACTCAAAAAAATAATGTTATTGATTTTTTTAAAAAAACATGCGAATAATCGTAAATGCATTGAATTACACCCACTATATGCAATTACTCTTCAATATGGTATATTCATTTAATTTAATCATGTTTGCGATCTTAATGTAATCACCTGACCCATTATTTACATACATTCGTCAGTATAAACTAAGCAATGCATTGTGTGGAAAAACCAATTCATCCAGTAGACCAGGTTCGTCTTCATTGGGAACTCATCACGTACTGTCTGGAATTCGCCACAGATATGTCTCGAACCTGGGCAAGACTACTTCGGAATCTGGTGCTCTAACCACTGAGCCACCCTACCGCACAAAAGGCAATCCATCCAGTAGATCGGTTTGCCCTTATTATTTATATATATATATATATATATATATATATATATATATATATATATATATATATATATATATATATATATATATATATATATAAACAGGAATAATACTTCGACATTAGCTCCAATATATTTTTTCAATAAACGACATACAAAATTAGACAAATGTCTCATTTCACTTAATAGCATTCAACAAAAGTCTTGATACTTTCCAAAGTTATTGTCCTATACTCCATAGTCATGCGAATATGAGTAAAAATATCTGCGTGAGTCAAACATTAGGGAGCATTGCACGAGTGAGTTTGTTTGAAAGTAATTTAACAATAATTGATTGCGCAAACTTGATTTAAAGCTTTGTTTGAAAGTGTCAATATGAATGCATGTACGAATGCTTTCGTTAAAGTTATCGTGAGTTAATTTCACTCCATCGTTAAGTAAGTTTAAAAGTAATTTAAACAAAAAATAAAATAAAGTGACCGTAAAAGACAAAATACAGCCATACGGCGTTGTTATACAAATCAAACGAAAAATGGCCCACAAATTGTTTTTATTGCCTCATATATATATATATATATATATATATATATATATATATATATATATATATATATATATATATATATATATATGAGAAAGAATAGTGCCGCCTAGGATATGCCTTGGATGTGACTCAAATCGGTGCACACTTATTTCGGTCCTCGACACTCTATCCACTACGCCATCCGTACAGCATAATACGCACAATTTGAAGTCATATACTGATTTATATTTACGGTTAGCCTTTACTTCAGATTTAATCTACTTGGAATGTCTTAATAACTGAAAATTTAACTAGCCACCGACGATCTGCCATTTAACAACAGACACAACGCCACTATGAGAGGCCAAATTCAATTGTAGACTGCATTTGATACCTGATGCCAGGATTAGTTCATACTTACAAAATATGTATATGCAAAATTCCGCAGTAAGTTTCGATATAGATAATATATATATATATATAAATATATATATATATATTTATATATATATATATATATATATCATCGTTTACAGTCTTCCGATTTATCTACATTTAATAGTGCTGAATTTTATATAAATATATACACATCTATATATATATATATACAGCAAAAAATATATATATAAAATTGAGCATTATTAAATGTAAAGAAATCGAAAGAAAGTAAACGATTGCCAGAACTTCTCCATGTACCGAACTTCAAAGTAGCAAATGAATATATTTTCTAGAAAATCCTAAAAACGTGGCTAACATAATTATAGCGAGATGTACATCTAGGTAATAGCTATATTTCAAAGTGTATATAAATCATTAAGAATGATATCATTTCTTTAATAGATTAAATGAAATTCATTTCCTGTCTTACTTGGGAAAACAGGAGAGGCAGCACATGCTGTTTGAGGATGAGTTCATAGCTGAAGAGTAAGAATTTTGATTGATGTCATCGGCTATTTTATTTTTTTCGTGCAAATTTCCAGGCTTACAATTAAAGACATTGCTGTCTTTCTTTGACAAACTTCTTGAAATACGTGAACTTTTGCTATTTTGTTCTAATAGGCGATCTGGAGATGCAAATTCTGAGCCACCTTTGAATGAATAGAGCCCGCTTGTAGGTTGTTTGCATAATCCAATAAAACCCGCATTCCTATCTGATCTGCTGCAGCTGAATCGTGCTTTTAAGAAGCGCAGCAGCAGATTGCGATTTTCCTAATAAGAAAAGTCATGTTAAGAAAAAAAGTAAAATTCCACCGAAAATCGTGTGGTCCATATTCTAATTATGAAAGCATGATTCAAATAAACTGAAATTACGTTAAATAACATAATACCCATTATGAATTTTATTTTCCGAAACGATCTTGATGTTCCTAATTGAATTCCTAGACTAACTGTTAGAACTCTACTACACTTTAAGGTGAGTGATAAATCGGGCTCAAATGTTGAACAAGGGGATACGAGAAATCAGTACAAGTTATTGGCAATTGTTTTTTGATTATGTACAGTTGACGCCAATATCTATATGCAATTGGTTTTTTTATTTTAATTCCATAAGCACTAATTAACTACGGGGTACTACCACTAGCGTAGACATTTGTTCCTATGGTGTCAAACTTGAACAAGTTTAGCAGACGCTGCAATCGGGTGATCGTAACTGCATATACAGTTTGCAGCTGGTATCCAATTTTCTTTCAATGTATGTTGAGACACGACGAAGTAGTTAAAGTCATTACATAGATATTGTTATTTATATCAGATTCACGAGCTTGGAATAAAAACCAATCTCATTGTATTTAACCAGTCGAACATCATAGCAAAACTACCGTCAGCCACACGTACTGACACGTTTCGACCTTCCATGTTCATCATCAGAGTACGACGGCAAACTTACCAGCGAGGATCAAACCGCATTGCATATACAGGGAAAGGAAAATTATACATGCGCAGCTTAGTCTCGCATAAATTCTACTTGACTGCAAATGTTGACTGCCCTATTTGGATGCAGTCTCGATCATTAAATTTCTGTATCTTTCACCACATACACATAGGTTGAAAAATTAAGCAATCAATGATTGGGCATCAGTAAATGACAGTTATTTTGCGACGTTGTTCGACGACTGGTAAATACAATGAGATTGGTGTTTACTTAAAGCTCGTAAACTTGATTTAAAGAATTGCTACCGCATACCGCGCAATCAGTGATTGTTTGATTGTATAATTTAAATGTGTTCGGCGAAAGCATATTTAATTTTGCATTCCATGTGTATGCATCTCGGTTCGATCATCGCTAGCCTATTTTTCGTCGTACTATGATGATAATCATGAAGGGCCCAAAACGTGTCAGTATGTGTGACTGACGGTAGTTTTGCTGTTGAGTGACTGGTCAGATACAATGACATTGGAATTTAATTAAAATTAACAATCTTGATTTAGAGAATTGTTGGCACCACCCGCGCATTCAATGATTGTATAATTGAACGAATATTATTATAATTGATCATGCAGAGCCATAAAAAAAGCCAAAAGTGACTAATGTTTCACTGCCATACAACCGCATAAGTGGTTAGTGGTTACATGTGGATTGTAAAAAAAATACTAGGTTGCCCATTCCTAGTAAGGATGGTTTGCATTCAGAGTATTCCTTCTCTTAGATAATCTGCCAACCAAGGCTAAGGGTCCCATAACTATCAAATAGTTGCTAAGTACGCACGAAACCATGAAATATGTGAAGAAATATATTTAACATCAAATGTTTTTTACGCAAACTATATATTAAATGCCTATATAGACGGCTATAAACTAATCAATCGAGTAAAGATTCGTGTATGCTGTTCAACTATCTATTTCTCTCTACATCAACGGATTTATAGGAGTGGGCTTGTGTCTTTCATCGGAGAACCTAATATGTCGCCCTAAACAACAAAGTGTAGAACTCATTTAATTTTTCGTACGCAATAAAAATATTCACGAAAATGAAGTAACAAATACCTATAAGAATTAAGCTCGTTAAATTAAGGATAAATAAAATCAGGTGGTGGCTCCAGATTATCTACTTCAATATTTAATATATGAATAAAGATAGAGCACGTCAATCTAGCATTTTTAGATGTAGAGCTAACACGTAGTCTTCAAGGTTAGTGGCGCGAATTTGGCCTGCACTAAATCTTGATTGGCGAAATTGGTAATTACATTCAAGCTCGCAAACTTGATTTAAAGAATTGTTACCACCACCCGCGCAATCAATTATTGTTTAAATTGTATTGCCTATATGTGTATATGTGGCGAAAGCTGCAAACAGTTAATGTTCGTGACTGCATAGAAATTGTGCAGCCGACATTTCCAGTCAAGTTCAATGTATGCGAGACTGCTAGAGGTGAGAGCCGCATATCTAAATTTGATTTCCATATATATTCAATGCGATTTGATCCTCGATAGTCAGTTTGCCGTCGTACTCTGATGATGATCATGGAAGGTCGAAACGCGTCAGTGCGTTGCGGCTGGCGGTAGTTTTGTTATGTTGTTCGACGACTGGTTAAATACAATGGGATTGGTGTTTACTTCAAGCTCGCAAACTTGATTTAAATAAAAGTTACTGAAATATAAGTCAGAACAATCGCTAATATAGAAACGTGTATTTGCACACCCGGTAAGCCAATAACTAAGTCTAATGAATAGCGCAATCGAAGTGTGATATTTAAATCTGGCGTCAAATCGTCCTTAAATATTATGCAGGACAAAATCACATTGCGGTCTACCTTCATGATTATAAACAAAAGAATCTGCATCTGAGGCAAATGCACCAGACGACTTAATTGACGTGTTTAGAAGCATTTACACAAACAGTACCAACAGAAGATGAATAGTATTAATTTTACTCTGATTGCTGAACGCAAAATTAGATACGCCTGTTGCTCAGGTTCTAAGCATCAATTTCTAAAATTTAACAATTTAAAACTTTCAACTAATCTCACTGTTTCGTGGTCATTGCCTACAAAAGACAATTTCTTGAACTTTGAATTTAAAATCAATTTGTTTATGCATTGAGACTAAATAAAAAATTTTTTACCAACCCGAAAGATTATAATTAGTTTTTTTGCAAGGATACGTAACATACGATTAACTTTTCACGTACCGTAGCAGCTATTTCAAATAAATTATTCTACATTTTATCTCTCTAGGTTAAATTCTCCAAACAAATAGAAGGAAACTGCTACCGGACCATTTCTAGCGTGTCTTCAATTCGTACCTGAATATCATTATCCTGATATTACAATTAAAATATACATGTAAATCTTTATAACCTTCTCATTTTGACATTAACAATAAATAAAATTTCATCTTCATGAAAAATGAATTACCGATTTGGAAAAAATATATATGGAAAATGGGCACATTTGCAGCTTGTCATTTTTCCTCTACGTGTAAATTATTTTTATTCGCTGTTATCCATTTTATTTTATAAACATATACGTGAGAAAAGCAGATAGATTTTAGATGGAAATTATACATATATATATATATATATATATATATATATATATATATATATATATATATATATGTATATATATATATATATATATGTGTGTGTGTGAGAGAGAGAGTGTGTGTGTGAGTAAAAAGCGTTGTAGTGGTTGCATTAAGGTGGTGCGGAAATGTGAGGAATTGTGAGTAGGCAATATCAACTAGGCATCGGGAAATTTGTTAAAGATTTATGTAATCCAACCAGGCTTTGGCTCGTCTGGTTATGGAATGAGCAATAAATTACTTTTAAAATTAATAAACTAGATTCCATAATTATGGTCGCGATCTTGATATAAACACCTGACCCATTAAGCACATATATTTGTCCAGATAAACTAAGTATTGTATAGCGTAGAAAAGGCAATTCATCCAGTAGATCGGGTTTGTCTTTATTGGAAAGTCATCACGTACTGGAAGAATTTGCTGCGGACAGTATTTCTTATCTCCGCCCGCGTAACCAATGTTTGTTTAATAATAAACTAGTTTTTGGTTTTGAAATGTTAGACCCGTGTTGAATTAAACAATTTATAGAATTTAGGATTCACTGCTTTCTATTCAAGCAGTTATTGGCATTAAAAGATTGTGCTTAACATAATAAAATTAGTACAATTAATAATAATAATGATGAAATTAATTATAATTAAATAAACAGTAATAATAATAATAAATTTGTTGTGAGAGGCAATAATTATGTTAAAAATTTTGAAATTAACGATAATTATAACACTAATAATGTTAACGATAATAAAAATAAAACTAACCATGATGATTATGATGTTACTGCTGATGCTGATTATTAGGTTGAATTTTAATAATAATAGGAATTACAGTAGTATTAATAATAAGTCTTATCATCATTTTAATAGTTATTCTGATTATTTTTATTGATATTACTTTCTATATCTTTATCATTACTATCATCATCATTATCATCACCATCATCATCATCATCGTCATCATCATCATCATCATCATCATCATCATCATCATCATCCCGGTCATTATCATCATCATTATCAACGTCGTCATCAACATCACCATCATCTTCATTATTATTACTATTCATAAATTTAAAGAAAATTATTATTAACATTATTGTTATTTGTTATTATTAAGTCATGTGTACTGCAGCAGCTTTTTAAGGTAGTTACCAATGGGTCCATTTTTTTGGTTTTCGTCACCAATTCTGATATATTATTATAACCTAAATCGGCCTTTCGTTACTCAAATCATAGTTAATTATGATGAAGTTCCGCGAGTTACGTTCGCGGGTCGTTCCTTCGCATTATCAGTTTCACAAAGATCTGATAGATCACCATTTTCCAGTATGCGTCTGTTTTGTCTTCGATCAGGCTGAATGTGTATTCGTCCATTTCTTCTGAAGGCTTCAACAGCGTTCATACTAACCATTGGAAATGCGGTTCTATCCAATCTTTGTTTACTGGCAATATTAGTTACCGAGATAAGTTCTTGTTTAAAGCCATTAGTGAGTCCACGATAAAAATAAAAATAAAACTGTTCTGGGAACCAAGTTAACACAGTTGTCTAAATCTGCTATTGTGAGCATTGTACTACGTATGTGTAATTAAAGGCCAGACGATGGTACGAGAAATATCGCACTGAAACGTTACCAGTGAATCAGAGATTGGATAGCACCGCATTTCCAATGATTAGTATGAACGATATTGATGCCCTCGGAAGAAAGCAACGAATACGCACCCAACCTGATGGAAGACAAAACAAAAGCATACCGGAAAATAGTGATCTGACAGATCTTTGTGAAACTGATAATGCGAAGGAGCAACCCGCGAACGTAACTCGCGGAAATTGATCAGATGAAGCTCGCACTGCGCAACAACCCTTCAAAGCATAACTAGTTAATTAGCAAATGACCACATGACTTAAAAACAAAATCGTATTCATGTTGTCAAATGGTAACATGAGAAAATTTTTAAGGAAATATTTTATTTGATCCCATTCGAGTCTGCAAAATAAATTGTCTATTTATACATACCAAAATTGAATTTACTCATTCCGATGAACCTTCTTAGTTTAAATTTGTCTTGTGTTTACATTTAAATAGTAAAAATGAAACAAATTTTACACCTATTTAGCTAATGTTCTTTATTGATCTCCTAAATAGATAAATAAATTGTCCAAAAAGATATTTATATAAAGTAAACTAAAGCACAAGTTACAACCACTAAGAAACTATTCAACGAGACAAACTTACCTCATCAATAATGGCAACCAATAAAAACATGAAAAGTGCCGTGATAGCCAGTGCAGATGGCATAACTATCAGAAGAACCAAGTCGCTCAAAACTTGGGCAAAGATCAGCACATACGGAATGCCCAGCGTTAGCATAAGTTGAGTTAATACCAGCAAATGACTCCTAAATTGAGGAAGCAGTGAAACGATAAATTGCAATTTACATTATTAAAACTGTTTTCTAAAATTCATTGTTAACAAATAAACCGGTTAATTTTTCTTCGGCTTTTAAAAAAAATAATTAAAATAAATTGAGCTTGTGAATAATATGTGTATACATAGATTTTAAGTGGGTATTTTAATCTGTTCCATGCATATGTATATACAAAATTACTGAGATCAATTCTTTGTTTAAAACTATTGGTGAGTCAAAAATAAAAATAAAAATAGAACTGTTTCGTAATGAGGTTACCAAATTTGCTTAAATTTGCTATTGTGAACTTGGTACTGCGTATGTGTAATTAAAGGTCTGAGGAAGGTATGGGAAATATTCTACCGAAACTTTGCCAGTCAACGAAGATTAGATCGTACCTCATTTCCAGTAGTTAGTATGAACGATCTTGAAATCTTCGGAAAAAGGGACGTCTCCGCACTCAGACGATGTCGATGCGTACGTGGAAATGGGGATCAACGGGATCTTTTCGGAACTGATATTGCAAATCTACAGTCCGCGAACACAAATCGCGGAGATTCAGAAATAGTCAATGTGTTGTAACCCTTTACAAACTTCGTGTATATATTATATATAGCGAGATGGCTTTGAAGTCGCATTGTCGAAGATTTAATTTGAAGTTTGCTTCGCTAATGCAGGTTTACAGATTTGTATATGAGCTTGTACCGTCCTATTTCCCCATATTCCTCACCCAAATATATAGTGGATAAAGTGCGTAATTCCGGCTCCTACTGATAAGTAGCCATTAAACACGAAAGTAATTTGCAAGAGTTTATACTTACCAATCATGATGTCTTTGGTTTATCCTTCTGGTCATATTTTAATTAATTTGGTGAATTTAAGCATCAATTGAAATCCATTGAGCTGGTGTCATGTACTAACTCGTTAATCATAGTGTTGGAACCATTTATCATTTCGACAACCATATTGTTGTTATCGTATATTAACACGTTAGCCATAGTGTCGGTAACCCTTAACAGGCTTGGTATATATATATATATATAGTGAGTTGGCTTTGAAGTCGCATTGTCGTAGACTTTATATGATGTTAGCTTCACTATTGCAGGTTTGCACATTCGTAAAGGAGATTGTACCATCCTATTTTCCCACATTCTTCACCCAAATATATAGTAGGTAAAGGTGTATTACCGGCTCCTACTGATGAGTCACCAGTTAGCACGAAACGAATGTTCATGAGATTATACGTTCTGTTCATGCTGTCTATGGTTTATCCTTCTGGTCATATTTGAACTAATTTGTTACTAGTTGCGCAAAACCTAATACAAATATGCTTATATATTTGTTCTCCGCCGTAAACAGTATCTCAATATGCTGATTTTTTCCGCCTTCCTTGCTAGAATTTTGCTTGTGCACCGAATAGACGGTAGTTATTTTATGTTGTCCCAATTGCTAATAATAGTTTTGCGACTTACTTTCGTTTTACAAAAATATTTTAAATAACTGTCCAATTACAGCTGACTATGTTATGAAACCACACAAGCTTGATGAGCTTTCTTTAATCTGTGCACTTTGTACAGAAATACGAGATTTTCAGTCCGCCATAAAGGCCATGTATAAAATGCATTTATACAAGATGTTTTGATCTAAAGTATGGAAACTTGACTATTTAATGCCAAAGACGACGAGCATATTTTAGAAGTGTGGCACATGGAGGTTACCAACAGCGAATAACCAACTGGGAAATCCATAGACGCAGCTGATGTGTTTACATACTTTGGCAGCTCTATGACAAACTTAGGCAATACGTCTGACGAGGTGAACATGAGAATCGTTATAGCTAAAGTAACTTTTTCTAGCCTTCGCCATTTATGTAAAACGCGGGTATTTCATACTGTCTTAATGGTAGTGTTTAAAATGCATTTCTACGCACAGTTTAGTTATATGCTAGTGAGACATAGTACCTTAGAGTTGATGATTTAAGACGCATACATATATTCGAGGAGTTTTTATTTGAAGTGCAGCCCATGGAGTTTACCAACGATGAATAACCAACGCTGACACCAGTAGAAGTTTTTTTGGATAGGCCAAAATATGATCCGCTTTAGATAAACAAATAAGACTGTCACACGTGCAGTCGAGCACGTTTAACATATTGGTTTCCCATTAGAGCAATTTCCTCAACCAGCGCTAGTTTGGCGTATAAAAAGAGGATAAAAGTTTACAAAGCAAAAACAACGAAGCTCAACTTAAATTAAATTGGGCAGAGTAGAATCTGTCAATCTAACAATACTTCTCCGCATAACTATAATATGTCTTAGCTAGAAACCTAACATGGAATCGAGCCCAGTGTCGATTTTCGTACACATTTCAGGAACAGTGACTGTCAATTTTCCTTTTCTAGTTAGGCAGAGATAACTGCGAGGCTTGTCATGTGTTTGAAGCGAGCTGCCATCTAACATGATGACTCAAAATAACCATCATAATTCTTGGCTAGAAACACTACATGGAATCAAGCCCAATCATGAATTTTGTGCATATTTCTAGAACAGTGACTTTATCAACTTTACATCCCCAGTTGGGCAGAGATAACTGCGAGGTTCGTCATATTAATGAAGCGATACAATGAAAACCGCAACAAAGCTGTATTAATTATTTCGTCTTCCCCTAAATCTGACTTATCCATAACGGTGTCGTACAGAATTCTTCGTTGCTTCGTTTCTGTGTGATACCGTGTTAAATATCTCCATCTGAACTGCATTCTTTCCTTCAAAACTCATTCTTTTTCAACAATTTTTACAAAAACTATTCTTTGTCATTAATTAATTTATTTTGAAGAATAATTTTTTTTAAATTAGTTTCATTTAAGGCAGCGATGCATCAGTTATTTAACACTGTTTTATTACAGTCTGTGTTTATGATGATGATAGAACTTCATTTGTTCCAACATATTTGGCGTTCTGATGTTAACAAAATACTGCTTTTATTGATTGGCAAATACAGTCTGTTCTACACCCTTTTCACAGCGGAATATTTATTGAAAATAGTGTTAGAAATATTGTAACAACAAACAGAGCTCTAACTCAAAATCACGAAAGTTTGACAGAGATTTATAGTTAAAATAGAAAACAGTAGATGGAATTTTGTCCGCGGTAAAATTCTGGAAATTATTTAAAGAGATATCAAGACGTACGAAACCGTTCAACTGGGTGAGTTGCCTTTTCTACATTACACAATGCTTAGTGTATACTGAAAAATATATTTATATAATAGGAGTGGAGTTTACATGAAGATCGCAAAGATTGATTTAAGTTTAAAAAAACTCTTTGATATTTTAATTACGAAATTATAACCTAACTCGTTTGAATAACAAGTGAGGTACATAAAAGAATCTGGAAAAGAGCCTGTATTTGCTATCTTCTGAAATATTTCGGTCATAAAGTAATTAATTTAGTGAAAATATCCTTTCCACCAGTTAGTGTGGTGCATATCCTATAAGGTGTCAGACAGAGCGTATTTTTGTTTTTTGATAAAATGCAACGTCTGTTCTATAAGGTGTCAGACAGAGCGTATTTTTGTTTTTTGATAAAATGCAACGTCTGTTCATATGAAGAATAAACTTGTCAAAAACAGTTGCCGTCGTACTCTGATGATGATCATGGAAGGTCGAAACGCGTCAGTGCGTTGCAGCTGGCGGTAGTTTTGTTATGTTGTTCGATGACTGGTTAAATACAATGGGATTGGTGTTTACTTCAAGCACGCAAACTCGATTTAAAGAATTGTTACCACCACCCGCGCAATCAATTATTGTTTAAATTGTATTGCCTATATATGTATATGTGGCGAAAGCTGCAACCAGTTAATGTTCGTGACTGCATAGAAATTGTGCAGCCGACATTTCCAGTCAAGTTCAATGTATGCAAGACTGCTAGAGGTGAGAGCCGTATATCTAAATTTGATTTCCATATATATTCAATGCGGTTTGATCCTCGATAGTCAGTTTGCCGTCGTACTCTGATGATGATCATGGAAGGTCGAAACGCGTCAGTGCGTTGCAGCTGGCGGTAGTTTTGTTATGTTGTTCGATGACTGGTTAAATACAATGGGATTGGTGTTTACTTCAAGCACGCAAACTTGATTTAAAGATTTGTTACCACCACCCGCGCAATCAATTATTGTTTAAATTGTATTGCCTATATATGTATATGTGGCGAAAGCTGCAAACAGTTAATGTTCGTGACTGCATAGAAATTGTGCAGCCGACATTTCCAGTCAAGTTCAATGTATGCAAGACTGCTAGAGGTGAGAGCTGCATATCTAAATTTGATTTCCATATATATTCAATGCGGTTTGATCCTCGATAGTCAGTTTGCCGTCGTACCCTGATGATGATCATGGAAGGTCGAAACGCGTCAGTGCGTTGCAGCTGGCGGTAGTTTTGTTATGTTGTTCGATGACTGGTTAAATACAATGGGATTGGTGTTTACTTCAAGCACGCAAACTTGATTTAAAGAATTGTTACCACCACCCGCGCAATCAATTATTGTTTAAATTGTATTGCCTATTTATGTATATGTGGCGAAAGCTGCAAACAGTTAATGTTCGTGACTGCATAGAAATTGTGCAGCCGACATTTCCAGTCAAGTTCAATGTATGCAAGACTGCTAGAGGTGAGAGCCGCATATCTAAATTTGATTTCCATATATATTCAATGCGGTTTGATCCTCGATAGTCAGTTTGCCGTCGTACTCTGATGATGATCATGGAAGGTCGAAACGCGTCAGTGCGTTGCAGCTGGCGGTAGCTTTGTTATGTTATTCGATGACTGGTTAAATACAATGGGATTGGTGTTTACTTCAAGCACGCAAACTTGATTTAAAGAATTGTTACCACCACCCGCGCAATCAATTATTGTTTAAATTTGTATTGCCTATATATGTATATGTGGCGAAAGCTGCAAACAGTTAATGTTCGTGACTGCATAGAAATTGTGCAGCCGACATTTCCAGTCAAGTTCAATGTATGCAAGACTGCTAGAGGTGAGAGCCGCATATCTAAATTTGATTTCCATATATATTCAATGCGGTTTGATCCTCGATAGTCAGTTTGCCGTCGTACTCTGATGATGATCATGGAAGGTCGAAACGCGCCAGTGCGTTGCAGCTGGCGGTAGTTTTGTTATGTTGTTCGATGACTGGTTAAATACAATGGGATTGGTGTTTACTTCAAGCACGCAAACTTGATTTAAAGAGTTGACGTGACACTCAAAATTGCTTGCTAAGTGTGGTTTTCACGGCGATGAGGATTAAATATGTGACTCATAATAAATATTTCGTGGGAAATCACTGCTCCATCATTTCCGGCCACTAATAAGGAGTATCCTGACTTCAATAAAATAATAAAATAGAATAAAAATAAATAGATATCAAGTAATGTTTAAAACACAAAAACAAAAGTTTCTTGTTGTTATATATATATATATATATATATATATATATATATATATATATATATATATATATTGCCAGTATAAATACAAAATTGCTCAAAATAGAAAATTAAATTCATTATTCAAACGGGCTTGCATTTATTGGACACACATCTTGTAGAAGTATAAAGGAAGTACAAATCTGAGCTAAATTGCATTTGGGTTTTTAAAATTACAATTAAACCACGGAATATATATATATATATATATATATTTGCAGGGCCAAATTAGGACATTTATATACCTGTGTGTACACTATTTACAAATTAACTTTCTATGTTTATTGATGTTCTTTAAATCTAATTGATTAATGTCAAACAGACATAAATTTATGAAATTCTGATCTATATCATGTAAGAATTAATCTCGTATAACCAGATATTTGTGCACTATATAATTTATTTTGAATTAAATTAATATTTTAACTGTATTTTCAAGGAATCTATGGTTGAACAAGAATCATAATATATATATATATATATATATATATATATATATATAATTTTAAAATGCCCATACTCATTTTTGTAGATGTCATAAGTGATCGAAACGTAAAATTAGCAATACATTGAATAAAGTGAAACATGAGTGGGAAGATCTTGTGCAACTAATGCGAATGTTTTATATTGAGTGAAATTTTTCGACATTTTAGCTTTTTGAAGTAGAAAGTCGTTTTACAAGACTATAGAAAACATTATTTGCATAAATATCTAGCTAAATTCGGTTCTTTTGTCTATATCTCTTATTCGCTTAATCTGAATAATTGTAATTAAGTAAACGAATGCTACAGGCATCACAAACCTAGTTTGAAGCCATTTTAAGTTAAACAAAGAAGAGAGCGAATAGTGTCTCTTCCACAAGTGACTTTGAGTTTGTTTTTGAAAGTTAGATTAAGAAATGTCTTAAAGTCAAACATATTCTTGTATATGTATATCTATATTTTTGGTGGGAAAATATAGTCTCTTTTGAAATTCAAAATATTTATATAATTTAAAACAAACTGCAAAAAACCTAAGAAAGAATAATTTAATGCATTTATTAGCAAAAGCTAATTCAAATCGCATTATTTTTACCGAAATGGAATTTAAATGAGAATATTTTTATTTTCACAAAGTAGACTTGTTCGGGAGAAAGGAAACTAAATATCTCAAAAGCCGAAAAATATGGTTGTAATAGGCAGACAAATTAAATGTAAATTAGGAACTTGCTCACGGTGAATAAATGAATAAACCAAATCTAATTAGTAAGCAAACGATAAAAAAGTACTTCGCCATCTATAAAAAAAATCTCATGTCGACTGGTGAATAAAGTCTCGCTTCTTAACAATAATTGATAGAGGAATTGCGTTAGACAAAATTCAAAATATTATATACATTAACTGTTATCATTCTACATATATTCTTATATTCATTTAATAAAATTAATTAATAATGACAGTTGCATTTATGGTCATATTCGCTGTCCCACTGTGAGAGGACACCATGAGAAAATATTTCAAAAATTTTTGTCACTGTAGGAAAATTTTCAATTTTTAGCATGAAAATTCGTCAGCTCTGTCTTTGTTATTTCCAGTAGGAATAAATAAAAGATTGAAAATACGCATGAATCATTTGCAGTTAAGCAATTTTGCGTATTATTAACAGAAAAAAAAGTTATATACAATATAGTGAAGCCTGGCGTTAATCCAACAACTAGTTTATACAATAAAGTTAAAATAAACCAGTTTTCATCCTAAATTTAATATCTTATTCTTCATGTAGGAAATTTATGAAATACTCAGATCTTTAAGTTTAAGTAAACAAGAGGAAAACAGAAGCAGATACATGCATACAAAAACACAAAATTAATGAATCTTTTTTTCCTGCTCATACACTGATTAACTTTTTTCAATTCTGGAGAGAGAATTAAATGCAAAACAACCTCTGCAATTCACAATTCCTTATCGATAATAGCCAGAAAACACACGAAATTCCACATGGTTTGAAGAGCAATTTTAGAAAATAATTCGTCCACGCAAAAACGCCTCGTAAACTCGTTTCTTTCATAATAGGCAAAGCCTACTCAAATGGCTACATGAGCAGCCATTGCTGCGTTTCTGTCAACAAAAATAGACCTTTCAGTTTCCAAAAAATGATCATTTCAACTGAGATTTAGCAGTTGCCATTGACAAAAATATTTATTTTCATGAACAACAAAATTTTTTCCTCCGGTTTAAAAGCTTCTCGGTTTACGAAGCTGTCGAGTATCTATGAGTACGTATTAGATATTGCGAACCTAGTAACAAATTATTTCAGTTGTGACCAGAAGGATAAATTTGATTAAATGACAATAGGCAATCCTTTAATGAGTGTTCAGGCGGTCTTCTACGTTTTATCTTATATTGTCAAAATTTCAACAACTAAATATAAAATACTGCAACACATATCTACTATCTGTATAAGATTACTCTATCATCATTCTCAAAGTAATAAATTCTTTTGGAATGCGAACTTTATTGAATTCATGGTACCCTTTTCATGTACAAATATAAAAAGGTATTTTATCATAAATAAGATCTGCTTCATTCACATTTTCTTCTCAATTATCTACAAATGAGCATATCTTTATATATAAATTGAAAAGCAAATCATGGTAGAAAGATGTAAACATGGAGTGAGTGTGAAATAAGGGAAGAAACCAATCAATTATGTGCGTCCCCTCCAGTTCAAGCTCAATGCTTCAACATGCTTCTTCTACTTGCATAAATCCGGCAGCAATTTGTGTATCCACAAAGCTTCGTATATGGATAACTCCATTTCGTCATAGCATTTAGAAATTGTTTTAAATGATACCTCTGGATAACATACGTGTTAGATTTCAACAATGTGTTGTACAATTGCAGACGTGTATTAACCATTTGATTTAAAACAGGCATTTAAGTAGCAATGCTCCCTCATTCTAGAAATTTACAGTCTGGTCGATCGGACTACATAAGTTGATCGAAAACCTGCCCATGTATATTGGTAAATAATATTTGAATTCGACATTAACGGCTGTTTCTCTTTTGTTGCTGGGGACGGCAAGTGTGTAACCTTAAATACCACTCGTAGTTAAGCTTCATTAAATGTGCGTGATAATTCCGCTTAAACATTATTTTGTGCTATTCAGTAAACTGCATCCCGTTTGAATGGGATGTTAAAATTGCAGCCGGATTTATGCAAGCAGAAGAAGCATGTTCAGGCATTGAGCTTGAGATGGAGGAGGCGCTCGCATTTGCTTGGTTGTTTAACTTATTTGACATTCACTCCATATATACATTTTTCTATCTTGATTTGCCTTTCAACTTATATATAAAGAGATGCTCATTTGTGGATACCTGAGATGAAAATACGAAAGAAGTGGTTCTTGTATCTGATAATATTTCTTTTTATTTTTGCACATGAAAAGAGTACAATGAAAGATATAAATATAAATAATACATATATTGGTTTCAATAGCGAACAACAAATTGTACCGCGGTTTATTTTCAGGATGAACCATTAATGGGATATTAAGGCAGTTAGTCAAAAGAAAAATCATGTGATAAGAACTTATAAGACAATATAGTATAATTTGTCCTGAATAAATTTCACGAAAATAGCAACAGAAGCACAAAACAAACCTATTAGCAAAAGGATATACTGAAAAGAGTTTCGAAGCAAGCGTGAAACAAAAACCACAGTATAATAGCAATGAAACCGAATTCATCTAAATAATTATCGGTAAGAATTTAACATTTAAAGAGAATTTAACATTTAAAATAAATTAGACAATCAATGATTGCGCGGGTATTGAGACAAATATTTAAATCTAGATTTTGGACTTGATATAAACGAAAAGCATATTATAAACACATTTATCAATATAAACTAAGCATTGTATAAGGTAGCAAAAGAAATTCAACAAATGGAACGGTTTTGTCCATATTAAGAACTCTTCACATACTGTCCAACATTTTGCCGCGGAAAAAGTTTCGAAACTGTACACGTCTACTCCGGAGTCTGTTGCTTTACCCACTGAGCCAACCTGCAGCACGCTACTCAAAATTTACATGTATATACTCACTTATGTTTTTCGGTTAGTCTTCCCATTAGGTTTAGCCTATATGACATCTATTGAAACCTAAATTTTCAACTAACCAAACCTAATCTGACATTGTAGAACAGGCAACGAGCTACCTGGTTAATTGGTATTTAATTGAATAAAAATATATTTTAACAAGCATTCATTGCGCGGGTAGAGAAAAACACCACAATATATGTGTTTTTATCAGTATAACCAAATAATTAAACGAACATTGGTTGCGCGGGCCGTGATAACAATTATTATAATCAAGTTTGCGATCTTGATATAAGCTTACCCATTAATTACTTACATATGTCAGTATAAACTAAGAATTGTATAGTGTAGAAAAGGGAATTCATCCAGTAGAATGAATACTTTCATCCTTATGAGGATCTCATCATGTACTGGCCAGAATTTAACGCGGACAAGACTCGAAACTGGGCACGTCTGCTTCGGAATCTGGTGCTCTAACCACTGAGCCACCCTGCCGCACACTACACTACACACAATTTTCAGTTATATACGAACTGATGTAACTTGGTTAGTGTTTATTTTGCTTAAGTTGGAGCTAATATGGCATCCATTTAGACCCAACATTTCAACTAACGATCACCAATCTGTCATTACTGAACAGACACCACACTACTTACCACTTCCCCATGTGTTCTTTAATGAAAGATTTGGATTTGTACAATGGAACATCAGGTCTAAATAGACGCCACATAGGCTCTCATGAAGACAAGATTAATTGAGGTCATAAGTTAACAGATAGCTATACAGCAGGGATTCGCAGTGGTTAGAACAACAGATTCTGAATATATTATAAACTGTTAAAATAATTTCGAGGATGTGCACGTGAATGTGATCATTATCCTGTAATTTTATTATGCCAAAGGTTGAATAATGCAAACATGAAATCTTACCTGTTGCCTTTCTAAAGAAGCACACAATTCAGGCAAAACATGGCTTCTTTAACCAATTCCTGTAATGCTTCGTAAAGTTCCCAAAAGAAAATCGAAAAGAAAAATGTCAAGGCTAGAACAAATGATTTCCTCTCGTGCTGTGCTGCGTGTATAAAATTAGTAAATATTTGTTTTAATTTATCAAGGATTTATTGATTTACATGACTAAACTTATGCTTAAATAAGACAATTTATGTACGAAGAGTTCTCTGGCACACTGAATGTTGCAAATTCGAGAAATTGGTTTTTGTGTTCACGCGTAAAATTGAAGATTCATTTGTAAAAAACGGTCGCTATGCGTATAATATCATTAATTGTTCACAATCTACGGCTAGCGTCATTATTTTAGGCCTACACAACAAAATGATTTTTTCGTCACCAGCTCTGAATACAGATGAAATATTTGTATACACCAATATGCCATTAATAATTCAGTTGAAACAAAAGCACGTTCATGGAATGGATTATCGTAAATTTATTTGTGAATATTTTTATTTTATCTTGCTGGAATATTTCGATTAAGCGTACTCACACAAATGTTGAGTAGCCATGCATATCCGAATGAATAGATGAAACTCAAATTGCATTATTTATGCCAGATATGCGGGTGGTTTAGGTGTTACATCTGAGAGCTATTCAACGTGCCTTTCTGTATTACTTTTCCAAACCCTCTGACACATAGTCGTCAAATTAGTGCCAAATAGTTGCCTTTCCAGGCTTAGCATATTGGTACCATGTACCGATTCAGCATGTACCTTTTCGGTACCATAATGTTAGTATCGGGTGCTGACACAATAGCCATAGTTTTGTATATATATTATAATATATATATATATATATATATATATATATATATAGTGAAATAACTATGAAGTCGCATTCAGTAAAACTTGATATGAAATTAGTTTCACTACTACAGATTTACACATTTGTATTGAAGATTGTATCGTCCTATTTTCTCACATTCCTCACCCAAATATATAATGGATACAAGACGTAATACCACGTCCTACTGATGAGTCGCCAGTGAGCATGAACGAATGTGCACGAGATTATGCCTTCCTGTCATGCTGTCTTTGGTTTATCTTTCTGGTCACAAATGATCTAATTTGTTACTAGGTGCGCAACACATAATAGAAAATTGTATAAATGTTAAACCTCCTCCAAAAAAGTATCTAAGTTACTATTTTTATTCAACTAATAGATTGAAATCAGGTTGGAATTTAACCATCACCTAAATTTTGCAGTTTAAATAACTGGAGTACAATTTACATACAATTTTTTTACAAAAAAAATAAATAAGAAATTTATTGTTAGGTGTGTGCGAGCAAAAAGCTAATAAATCATAGTGAAATAGAAATGTAAAATCGATAAATACATGTTCCAAGTACGTTTTTATGCAAATGCGTATAAAATTCATTTTAACTAAATAGTGTCTTTCATATATGCAAAGAAGCAAACAAATTTTTCTAGGCATAAGAAACATATATTTCTGCTTTTCTTCTAAAGTATCTACAAATGAACGTATTCAACCATTATTTAAATGCAAACCGAAAATAAAATTTAAATGTTGAGATAATTTGAACAAAGCAGAGAACAGTTTAAGCATTTCCATTATTTGACGCTACACTGCTACACGGGATACTCTATTTCAATTCTGTTTAGATAGTATTTGCACAATAGATAAATATTTAAAATTTCAAATATTTAACGAGGAAATGTTCCTTGCATCTGGCATAACCTCTAATAATCTTCGCTAATTGTTGAAATATTATGAATGGTAAAAAGGCGGCCATTCCAGGTGAGCATTTTCTATTCCTCACTAAAAAATTATGAACACAATTTTTAAAGTTATAAAATAAAATAGCAGTAAGATATAGAGCATGCAAAGGTGTGGCATTCATACATAGTATCATTTTATAGTCTCTTAAACTGAAGAAAGTTTCGCTAGATGTGCGAGGGAAATTGCCTGTCGCCCAGTAAAAGTTATTTTGACACCTATCAACGTCAAATAGATAAAATCTACTAACTGACAGAGAAAAACCAATTTAAAGACCTAAGCGATTGTCAACAATATTAGCCATCATGGTAAACATAAATATGCACAAGCTACAGTAAACGTAACGAGAAAAGTGCTTGGAAAATTTCCGCTTGAGTAACAATGCGATTAAACGCCAACAAAAGCATACATTTACAGAGGAGTTCAAAACAGATATAATTTATCGTCAAGTATACAACTGAAGTGGTATGATATGAAAATATGGCCGTCAACAGGAAGAAGATATTTGGTGTTCATAGCAATTTAAAATCATATTTTTAAAATGGATTTTAAAATGAAAATTACCGCGTTGTTCTACTCGTATGAAAGAAAATATTTTGTTCAATAATCATTTCCAACTGATAACCTAGTAAATTCTGCAGACAAGGCAACATAACTTACTTTAAATTAGGGTTGCGATCTTGATATAAAAACCTGTCTTACAATGTTCATACATTTGTCGGTGTAAACTAAACATCGTATAGTGTAGAAAAGGCTATTGATCTAGTAGACCGTTTTAGTTCTTATTGGGAACTCATCACATACTGCCCATATTTTTTTCCGCGGGCAGGGCTCGAACCTAGACACGTCTACTTCGGAGTTTACTGCTCTAACCACTTAGTAACCCTGTCGCAGACTACAAACAACTTCAGGTCTAAAGTTATGCCTTATACGCTCCACCTCAAGATAAAAAAAACTTTAGTTAGTATACAACTAAAAATTGTTGTGTAAAATGCAGCAAAGTGGCTCAGAGGTTAGACCAACCTACTTCGAAGCAGAAGTGCCCAGGTTTGAGTGCTCTCCGCGACAAAATTCTGGAAATTTCGTGACGAGATCCATAAAGTCGAATCCGGTCTTCTAGATGAATTGGCTTTTCTACATTATACGATGTTTAGCTTATACTGAAAAATAAATTTATGTAGTGGGTCAGCTGTTTTTCTCAAATCCCAAACTTGATTTAAATATTTGTTATCACTGCCCACGCAACCAATGTTCATTTAATTATATAACTTAATATGCGTGCACATTCAGCCTGATTATTTGAGACAATAAAAATTAACATTCGTAAATGCCGGTGTAGAAACAGTTTTAATTTTAAGATGAATACACGAGTAACTAACAAAGGAGCTCTAACGAAGTAGATTTAAATATTCAAATGGTGGGTGCATGTCTACAGTTCATTAAATTAAAGATAAAAATCTGCGAAGTTAATTCACATCTAACACGCATACATGGTTCGATCTACGCATTATAATGCAACCTTACAATCCGAGGTTGCTTTCGTACTGATAGCAATTATTAAATCAAGTTTTAAAACTTGAGATAAATATCGATCCAATTTCTTATGTCGCAAAATATAGAAAAACTACATTCAGTCGTATGTATTGTCGCTTCTCAACCTGTATCAACATTATCTGAGCACAATAGCAGTCTAATTAATATATATATATATATATATATATATATATATATATATATATATAGAAAAACAGGTATGCGGATCACCCTCTCCAGTAATCTGGGATGCATTGAACTCGACACGAAATGATGGCTGCACAATCTCGACGCAACCACGAACAAGGTGAGTATAGCACCTGATCGCAACCTTGATTAAAATAATTCTTATCACCACCCGCGCAACCAATGTTCGTTTAATTATATATAAAGGTGAGTATAGAACAAAATGTTTAACATATATAAATGGTAAATTAATATTCAGCCACTGAAGTTTCACTTAGTTGGATTAACATGTACACACACGTACACGTGTCACGCAACTATCTAGTGAAAGGCCAGTATGACGTTTAAATGATAGGGTGAGTTGAAGTATCGCACTTGCTTCATTAGTTTTTTTAATGTTGTGATGCAGACGATCGCCAAGATTAGCAGAAATATCTTCAAGAAACAAAACAACTTGCTTTCTGTCAAGTAATTATGATAAATCAACTTTTTCAATTTTTCATTTTTTAAACGAAAGTTATCTCTTTGCAGCTTTCTACACATTTATACAGGTTATACAATTAAAATGTTAATGGTCGTTGTAGTAATGATAACAAATATGAAATGGTGTTCAAACTTCGGATAAACGTCTATCTCATTGTATTAATAAATGAATAATTTTTGTGACTGCACATAAATTGTGCAGCTGCAATTATCAGTCAGGTGCGATGTGTGCAAAGCTACTAGGCGTGAAAACCGTAAATCTGATTTTCCTTAAGCTATATATTCATTGCAATATGATCCTTCTTAGTCCGTTTCAATTAGTGCTCTGATGGTGACCACGAAAGGTCCAAACACGTTAGTACATGTGACTGACGGTGGTTTTGTTCTACTTTGCGAATAGTTAAACGCAATGGGTTTGTGGTTTATATCAAGCTCGCAAACTAGATGTAGATAAACAAACTGAAATCATTGACTACATGTCGTTATTTGGACTAGGCGAATATTAAACATTCGGAAAAATTGCTCACCGATTAGAATTCGCATTTAATAAATAAACGAAATTACAAACAAGCGTGATCGATCACGAATGGAAGTACAATGTTTCGCTTTGTGTAGGGGAAATCTTGTAAATATATTGTGTCTATGTGAAATTAGACGACTTATTAATATAGCATTAAATGTAATTTTTGGAAGAAAACAAGACGTTCAAGCATTCTTGATAATTTGACAGATTCAGTGCTAAAATTAATGCTATTCTAAATATAGCTTTTAAAATCAAGAGTGTGTTACAAGTTAAGTGGTTCCTCCCCATTAGGAGCCGGTGCAAACGCCCAAACCTAACTACAATCTTGGTAAGGAAATGCGGACCAGTCGAGCAATATAGCCGCTCATGATATTTAACTAAATTTATTATTGGATAATTGCGAAGTGCCGTTCGCAATGAACGTGATGTATGCCAGAATGAAGCGCATGTGACAATGAGATTGCGTAATTCGCTTACATTCACTGTAGCATGTCCTTCTTGTCTTTTATGAATGTACTTGATACGAGGTAGGCTGTACCTCATACATGAATGCGTACATGTTAATTCACCACAATCAGGAATACGCATATATTTCATGTAGGCTGTTGTCTATCAGCGATATATCAGCAGAAATTTTTTTTCTAAATGGACAATGTCTGCTTTTATACTTTTTTACAAGTTGACAAATATTAAACATAAAAATTGCATATCTTCAAAAAATATTTTTCCCATACAGTTATAGATTCACGGTCATTAAAAGAACATTAAAAGTCACTTAGTAAAATAATACTAGATGGAAATATGTTAAGGCGTAATTGACGTTACCATTTTGACACATTTGAAATAATTGATTAATAAGAAAATAGAAAACGTTTTGTTATGTCATAAATGTTGCTCTGTTATTCTAATTTTATTTCTAGAAAATCCCAAATCACCATTCATTTCCCAGTAGAGTTTTTGATTCATAGGCCAGAGCGAAATTTGCGAATTAAACGTCAGCAGCTGACTAAACGAAATAATGGTCGAAATTTATTTCCCTTCCGAAAATTATTTACTACATAGGCAGCGCGTAAATTAAAAAATACTAAAACTCTTTCAAAAAAAGTGAAAAAATATTGTTTGATATAAATGGAAAACATGATTTTGCGCTACAAAATTGCTTATTTTTATGCAAAAATTTATATGCTTCGCTTGAAGAAATGTACTTACGAAGATTTTATTACTCGGCGTTTACGCGAAGCGATGTGATTGCGCAACAACACTACACCGACTATCAGTAGTACGATGAAGTTTATTATGACAACAACAGTTATTGGACCTAAAAACGGCCAGCGTGTCCCATTGATATCTGGTCCAATGCATCTGTTTTGTTCGGAGCAAGCAAAAATATAGCATTACAAGTTTTTTCCCCAAGATTCTAGTAATTAATAATAATTTTCTCCTTTAAACAAGCATTCTTTAAGAAATTATAGCATGGCACCTGAAAACGTGTTTCGTTTCTTACCTGAGCATTTAAATCACAGTTTAGTTTACAGATAGGTACCATGCACAAAATAGTCTGAATAACCATATAAAATACAAAAATTCGAACCAATAATAACTGTGAGGTAAACATAAAAACATATATACATGATTCAAAAGTCTGATATCTGTACAGAATATAAGTATAAATTACGCATTATATAATGTAGACAAGGCAATTCATCCGGAAAACCATTTCCGTCCTTATTGAGAACTTTCCAATTACTCTCCGTAATATTTCCAAGGACGGGGCTCAAACCTTGATTTGAAAAGTTGTTAATGCCTATATGGCATTATATAAACATAAATTTACAACTAGCAAGTTCAAATCTGTAATTATAGAACAGACACCATTTTACCTGAGGAAGTTGTATTGAATTGAACATATACATAATTGAACGATCAATGATCGTGAGGTTAGTGATAAGTCTTTAAATTAAGGTAAAGAACTTGAAAAAAGCACCAGTCGCATTGTTTACCATTTTTAGCCTAAACTAAGCATTGTATAATGTAGACAAGGCAACTCATTCAGAAGACCAGTTTCGTCCTCAATATGAATTCGTGAAGTACTATATAGAATTTTTCCACTAATACGGCTCGAAACTGGACGCCTTTGCCTCAGAATCTGTGACTCTATCTACTGCACCAGTGTGCGACAGAAGATATAATTGTTCGGATTTTCCTGTCAGAAGAATGAAATATTGATATTCACTGGTCATTTGTCAAACAGAACTTCAGCAACTGTATAGTGATTTTTGGATAAAGTGAATTCTGTTACTGAAGAATTTTCGCCAAGCACAAAAATTATGCATCAATGGGATTGCTTCTTCCGAAATGCTTATTGTGGCATATACTCATGTTTTTATATGCTATAAATTTCTACCTAAAACGTCACGCTCACATGTAAAATTATAGTAGTATATTGGTTGTCATGGACAACTAATAAATTTGCAACTATGTGTTAGGTGTGAAGTGCCTTGTAACAAATTAGTTCAAATGGGACCAAAAGGATAAACCAAAGTCAGCATGAACGAAATGTGCAAAATAATTCACACATGTGTTTCGAGCTTACTGGCTACTCATCAATAGGAGTTGGTTCTACACACTATACCTACCATATAATTGATCATGGAAACGTATGTGTACTTTAGATTTTACCTTTCGTGTATGTTGAATATGGTATACTCTTCTGTCCCAATTGAACTAATTTACAACTTGTCTGCACTACTTTGTGCACAATTTCATATATATATATATATATATATATATATATATATATATATATATATATATATATGTAAACAACTAATATATTTAATTGAACGAATTTCAGATTACCGCAAAATGTGATAACTGATATCGATTAAGCTCAGAGTTTATGGATTTTCTGGTGAAATGCAGCATTTTCTAAAATTCCTTAGTTTTTTATATTTATGTATTATATGAAGTTAACTCCGTTACTAATTGAATGCACATTCATATAGGAGATTTTACTGTCTGATTATAACACATTACCTGACCAAATATATAGTGGTTATAGGGAGAAGTACCCCATCCTTTTGATGAGTCGTCAGTAAGCACGAAATGAATGTGTACATGAGATTGTATCTTTCGTTCATACTGACTTTGGTTTATCTATCTGGTCCTGCCTTAGTTGATATATCTCGGTAACACAAAAAGACTAAATAACAAATATCATTTAACGCTAGTTTAATGCAAACTAAATTTTCTTCTACCGAATGTACGAGAACTTCCTATTTTTCCACTATGAAATCGTGTCCCAGATAGGAGCTGGTTGAACTGTCCCATCCCCAAAGCCTACTGAAAATCCTCTATTCAAGGGAAGCTTTTTTTGCTCATTTAACTAATCGATAATTTACAGAAACAGGAGTATGCTAGCTGACATGTAGCCTATTTTACTGCAGTGAAAATGGATTTTTCATTCAGTCGTTATGATAAATTTATTTAAAACGTGAATTTAAAATTTCGATATTTAAAACGAATAAAAACGCAAAATATGCAAAACGATGACTGGAGTTATATCCCTCTGCTATTTACCATTTCGTTTACTTTTTATTACAATCAAATAGTTTAAAAGTTAGGCATCGTAGAGCGGCCGAAGTTTAAGATTAATAATAGTCAATTGTCCAATTAGATGGTAGAACACGACAGAAAAAATAATGTACGCGTTACATGTTGAAAAGATTATTGCCTTCCAGCGTAAAGTCTACTAATATACCTAATCGATATTAGGATAAATCAAAAAATAGGTACGACCTTCTCGTTTTGAACAAGTCACTCGGACGTCAAAAAGAAATCTGGAAGTACAAACAGTTAATCGTAAAATAAGAATTGTCTAGACAATAACTTGTTCTGCAAAGTTATATTCTACAACTTCCGTAAACTCTGTGAAAGGTCAAATTTTTACCTTTCCAGATTAAATTAAAGGTGAAAACTTTAACTCCAGTGAAATTAACTAGAATTAGCATTATATAATCTATTAAATTTGGTCGACGGAACAATACTTTTGGCATTACCCAGAATACGACAAATTCTTAAGAGCAATCAATGCTGACATGTTGTAAAATTTAGTCAGGTAATCTGATGAACAGATAAATCAACATAATCTTGAAGATAATAACAATTGAATACCAATCATGCTGTAAAAGAAAGTTTTCCGTGTAATGAAAGTGGTGATATTTTCTATTTGAAATTCATTTTTTTATTCGAAATAAACCTGAACAACATTTTCACAAAAATGTCGTGACATGAAACAAACACCGGCATGCACATCTATGGATGTGTTTCGGCCATTTATTTAGTAGCAGAGGGTTAGTACAACCTAACTAGCGAGAATCAAATGGCAAATATGCATTCGAGAGAATCACCAATCTTCTTTTAATTGATAAGTGACAAAACGTAGCATGTACCCTCGAGTTTCAATTTTCATGTGCATCATCAGAGCACGACAGGAAACAGCATTATGGTAAAAAACCGAAATGCTTACATCACTTCGCGAAACTAAATTTAGCGATCCCCACAATCAGACTTTCATGCATTATGCTTAGGTGAAATAACGGCAAAACAATTTTCTAGTGATAAGGTTAGTCGCACAAAGAAATTACGTAAATTGTGAAGCTTACCATGATCGTGACTGCGCAGAATTTTGCAGCAAACTGTCAAGCACAATTTATTTCAAGTTTTAATTAGAATATATATATATATATATATAGCCTTATAATTAGGAAAACACAAATAACAAAGTGGATAAAGGCCATTTATTTCGTGAATACTAATCATCTCTTATACAATCATACATATTTATACATTTTGGGTTTTCAATTGATTATACTAGTGGTAACAAATCTGACTCGTTTTTACTGCTGTTTCTTGTTTTGGCTAGTTGGTGAGTGTGTATGCGTTTGTGTTTGTGTGTATGCATGTTTGCATGTAAAGGTCATTCTCGCAGTATTGCAAAGTGGTGTCTGAGATCTGGTCATTATTGTTTTGATAGATTCAGAATTAACCATTTGTGCGCAGTGTTCACTGTTACATATACAAGTGCTACTTTTCCCAGTATAGTTGATCGTTTCACCTTGTTGCGTAAAGTTGTCGTTTCCACATGGTAACAGCGCCAGTGTGGATTGCAGTGTTAAACGCTCACTTTGTTTGGAGACTTCTGTCATCGTATTCGCCTGTGTTATTTCCACTTCAGTTTGTTGCCAATCCGATTGTACGTTTGTTGATTCTAGTCGGGGGCCTGTTTGTTCTTGGCTGGATACTAGTAGATTGTTGTTGAATTTTGTTAGTCTTGCCAGTCGATAAGAATATGTTGATGGCATCAGGTGTTACTAAAGGGCTTCATAGATAACATATTTTCGATTTCTTTATGTGAATTGACATTTCGCTTCACAGGCGATCGGGAAATAAGCTGATTTGTTAAAGTTTGTTGGCTTGCAGTAATGCCGTTGAGCCTGTCACTGTTGGTACGCGATATACCTACCGCATCACATGAAAATTTGTAGACTTACTGGCACTGATCTTGCTTCAACTCATGAGTTCTTCAAATATCATATGCAGAAAGCAGTCCTGTTTGTTTGAGGCTGGTACATCGCCTCTAAATGCTAAGTTTAGGAAAACCTGCTTGATGGTATCCTCTCGAGTACAAATCTCACGGGATCTGATGTTGACATCAATCAACCGCTCTGGGTAGATGTTTATTAGCAAAATTTTCCTGAGGTAGCCCAGTTCTTCCACAATCTTGTGTTCAGAGCAGATCTTCCTGATTCTATTAGCTAGGTAGTTTACTAAGTTTCTTTTGTGGGATTTTGGCACACTACTGTGGTAGTGAATGTATTGTCCGGTGAAAGTGGATTTTCTATGTATGGCCAGAGCCAAATCTCCGTTTGCTTCTCGAGTGAGTTTGATGTCAAGGAAGGGAAAACTGTCGTCTTTCTCTACCTCGAGACAATATATTCACTACAACAAGAGTGTGCCAAAATTCCACAAAAGAAACTTGGTAAACAACCTAGCAAACAGAATCAGGAAGATCTGCTCTGAACACAAGATTGAGGAAAAACTGGGCTACCTCAGGAAAATTTTGCTAATGAACAACTACCCAGAGCGTTTCACTGATGTCAAAATCAGACCACGGCAGATTCGAACTAGAGAGGATACCGTCAAGCAAGTTTTCCTAAACTTACCATTTAGAGGCGACGTACCAGCCTTAATAATTGCACGGCGGCTGAATAGAATAACTAAGGACAACTTTCCCAGTGTTAAAGTTAATATGACATTTAGTACACAGAGAATCATGAGGTTGGATGCCAAAGATCAATTGCCAATTCTCTCCAAATCATTCATAGTCTACAAATTCTCCTGTATGTGCAGTAGCACATATATCGGACGTACGAAGAAGCAATTGATAAGCAGAATCCAGCAACATTTGCCACAGAAATTGATTAACAAAGGCTTGGCACCGTCAGGAAAATCAGCTATTTCCGATCATATATTGGCAACGGGGCACCCTGTCAATTCGACCAATTTCACAATTCTACATAAAGCAAAATCAGAAAAATTATTATTTATCTATGAAGCCCTTTACATAAAACAACAAGCACCTGACCTTAATATTCAAAAGGTTCATCAACATGATATTCTTGTCGACTGACCAAGAATAACAAAATTCAACAACAATCTACTAGTATCCAGCCAAGAACAAACAGGCCCTCGACTAGAATCAACAAACTGAAGTGTAAATAACAGAGGCGCATACGATGACAGAAGTCTCCAAACAATGTGAGCGTTTAACACTGCAATCCACACTGGCGTTGTTACCATGTGAAAACGACAACTTTGCGCAACAAGGTGAAACGATCAACCATACTGGGAAAAATAGACTTGTATATGTAACAGTGAACAATGTGCACAAATGGTTAATTCTCAAGCTATCAAAACAATAATGACCATATCTCAGACATCACTTTGCAATACTGCGAGAATGACCTTCACATGCAAACACGCATATACACAAAATCCACCTCTCTTCCTTTTGCTAATGTCAAAATATTCTCCGTAATTTTGAGCCCAGACAGCATTATTAGTTCTTTCTTCTCAGAATATATTCCGTTATAATAGTGCCTAAGTTAATTGGCATTCAACGCAAAGTTAAACGATTGGTACCAATAATTAGTTACAACCGCTTATCTGATATAAACAAAAAATACGGGTTACTATAATCAAGTTTGCGATCTTGATTGAAGCACCTGACCCATTAATTAATTACATATGTCAGAATAAACTAAGAATTGTATAGAGTAGAAAAGACAATTCATCCAGCAGACTGGATTCGTCCTTATTGGGAGCTCATCACGTACTGGCAATAAATTGCCGAGGGCAGGGCTCGAAACTGGGTACGCCTGCTTCGGAATCTGGTGCTCTAACCACTGAGCCACCCTGCCGCACACTACACAAAATTTTCAGTTATATACAAACTAATGTATTTCGGATAGTCGTTTTTTGTACTTAATGTGGAACTGATATGACATCCATTTAGACCCAAAGTTCCAACTAACCCTGCCCCATTATGTCATTGTTGAACAGACGCCACACTACAGGAGGAAGTGTTATTGAAATAAACATTAATATAATTAAACGAACATTGGTTGCGCGTCCAGTGGTAACAATTACTATAATCAATTTTTTCGACCTTGATATTAGCACCTGACTCATTAATTACTCACATATCATTTGGTATTTTGCCACATAAGCTCCACCTAAAGTAAAAAAAGACTAAACAAGTTACATTAGTTAGGATATAACTTAAAATTGTGTGTAGTATGAGGCAGGTTGGCTCAGTGGTTAGAGCACCAGATTCCGAAGCAGACGTGCCCAGTTTCGAGCCCTGTCCTCGGCAAATTCTGGCCAGTGCGTGATGAGTTCCCAATGAGGACGAAACTGGTCTACTGGAGGAATTGCCTTTTCTACACCATACAATTCTTATTTTATACTGGCATATGTAAGTAATTAATGGGTCAGGTTCTTATATCAAGATCGCATCTTGACAATAGTAAATGTTATCACCACCCACGCAACAAATGTTCGTTTAAACTATAAAGGTTGTTACGTTGAAATTTCGGCTGGAATGATACTGATCAATACGAATAAGAATATAAATAAATTTAATAGTGCATGTGCTGATTTATGTTATAAATAGTTGTGAAAATCGATGCTATGTTGCAAATTTCAAAAAATATTTACAATGATATTAATGAAAAAAGATTTAGTGCTAATCGGTTACCGATATTTATCATCGCGAAACTAAGGCATGCTGTAATAAAAAATAAATCTATACAAATTTGGATGCAACCTATTACGGCAAATATGTTGCGAAAATTTTCAAACTCAAAAATTTTACTTAGCAATGACATTGAAAATGAGGCAGATGATGCGGATTATATTATTGCCAATGCGGATTTCAAATTATAGTAATGAAAATTAAACTAATAGTCAACCATTCATTAAATCACGTTTGCGAGTTTGAAATAAACACATATTCCATTATATCTAACCATTCATAAAACGTAGAAAAACTTCTGTTAGTCACACATTCTGACGCGTTCCCACTATCTTTGGTTATCTCCATGGCACAAACGCAAAAAAACAAACTCATACAGAAAGAAAGACGAGTTAGATAAATGGCTCTAATGTCTTGTGTGACTGTTTGGATAAAATGGAATTTGTGTTTATGTTAATATTGTAAAAATTATTCAAGCAACAGTAAATTAAAACAATATAAAACCGTAAAATTTAACAATAATTGATTGCGCGGGTGGTGGTAACATTTCTTTAAATCAAGTTTGCGAGCTTGAATTAAACACCAATCTAATTGTGTTTAACCAGTCGTCGAACAACATAACAAAACTACAGCCAGTCAAGTTCAATGTATGCGAGGCTGCTAGAAATGAGAGCCGCATATCTTACATTGATTTCCAAATATATATTCAATGCGGTTTGATCCTCGATAATCAGTTTGCCGTTATACTCTGCTTTTAATCATGGAAGGTTTAAACGCGTCTGTGCGTGCGATTGTCGGTAGTTTGCTATGTTGTCCGAAGACTGGAAAGTGTGTTTACTTCAAGCTCGAAAACTTGATTTAAAGAAATATAAGACTGTTTCAAATAAAATAAGTTTACGTGATAAAATTTCTTATATATCGTAGAAATTTCAAATTTGTGATCTCACTAATAAAACACCGGAAACGATGAAACAATTTATTCAATGTAGGATCAATAAAAGAGCATTATATATATATATATATATATATATATATATATATATATATATATATATATATATATATATATATTCTTTATGATATCCATGCCGTTTTAATTAACACAGTATTCTTATAATTAGGAAAACAACACATAAATAACAAAGTGGATAAAGGCCATTTATTTCGTGAATACTAAACATCTCTTATACAATCATACAACACAAACACAAACGCATACACACTCACCAACTAGTCAAAACAAGAAACAACAGTAATAACGAGTCAGATTTGTTACCAATAGCAGAATCAATTGAAAACCCAAAATGTATAAATATGTATGATTGTATAAGAGATGTTTAGTATTCACGAAATAAATGGCCTATATCCACTTTGTTATTTGTGTTGTTTTCCTAATTATGGAATATATATATATATATATATATATATATATATATATATATATATATATATATATATATATAATAGAATATATATAAAGTAATTTTCCATAAATATATATAAAACTAAAGATCTATAATATACCTAGAACTTTTAATTGAATCAAGGTTGCGATCTTGATATAAACACCAATCTCATTATATAAATACATTTGCCAGTACTAAATTAGTAGAGAACAATGTAGAATAAATGGAATTAATCCAGTAGTCCAGTTTCATTCTTATTGAGAACCCTTCTTGTATTGACCCGAATTTGCGTGGGACAGGACTCTAACGACTGCTTCGTAAGCTGTTGTTCCAATCATCGGTCTACTGGATGAATTGCCTTTTCTACATTATATAATGCTTAATTTATACTGTCAACTGTATGCATATTATATGATTGGTGTTAATATCAAGATCGAAACCTTGATTTCAATAAATGACATCTCCATCGGCGCAAACAAAGTTCGTTTAAATACCTGGCAGATCAAAGAAAATCCAAACCTTGAGTGGAAGATATTTATTTAAGTTTTCTAATTGTTTTAATTAATTTTTCATAATCTATAATTTTCATACACTTTTAATGTTGTAGACAGCTATCAAACTTCTTGATCTTATTATAGGCGTTTGTTCTATGCCATTATTCGAAGTAAATGTAGCCCAAATTAATTTATACATTAAAATTTAATACGTGTACCTTCAAATTCATTGAAAGTTAACATTTATCGTACATTTAATTTAAAGTAACTGTTTTTCAACTGTCTTTCTTTAAATCAAGATTGCGAGCTTGAAGTAAATATTATTCACATTGCATTTAACCAGTCGTCGAACAACATAACACAACAACCGTCAGTTACACATGTATAGTGAATAATAGGCGTAGTGCCGGCTCCAGCTGTTGAATCACGAGTAAACACGAAGCGCAAGTAAACATTAGTTTAACTTCTTGGAGTATCATAATGGTTTTTTTAAATAATTTGGAAGAAACCTTAGCATGAACCGCAAATATTCTAAAGTCCATAAGTGAATCATTTGACTGAAAACGAAACCAAAATCTTAGTGTAATGGAGAACTTATGTAACCATTTCCATTATTTGAGAACCCATCGCAATTAATAGGACTGAATTTAATAAATGTATTTTTTTAAATCATGAAATATATTACTATTACTATAATCAAGGTTGCGATCTTGATATAAGCACCTGACCCATTAATTACTTACTTATAAGAATTGTATAGTGTAGAATAGGCAATTCATCCAGTAGACCGGTTCCGTCCTTATTGGGAACTCATCATGTACTGTCCAGAATTTGCGGCGGACAGGGCTCGAACCTGGGCACGTCTGCTTCGGAATCTAGTGCTCTAATCACTGAGCCACCCTGCCGCATACTAAAGAAAATTCCGCTATATAATAACAAATGTAATTTGGTCCGCGGCAAATTCTGTCCAGTACGTGATGATTTCCCAGTAAGGATGAAACCAGCCTACTGGATGAATTGCCTTCTTTTACGCTATACAATTCTTCGTTTATACTAACATCTGCAAGTAATTAATGAGTAAGGTGCTAATATCAAAATCGCAACCTTAATTATAGTACTTATCACCGCTCACGCAACTAATTTTTTTAAAGTATATAAATGCTCGTTTAACACCACTTCCACATGTTAATGTTGCGTCTGTTCAGTAATAATAGATTGGGGATGGTTAGTTGGAACTTTGGGTCCAAATGGACGCCACATGAGCTCCACCTGAAAGAACTGAAGACTAACCAAGTAACATTAGTTAGTATATAACTGAAAATTGTGTGTAGTGTAGTGTGCGGCAGGGTGGCTCAGTGGTTAGAGCATCAGACTCTGAAGCAGACCTGTCCAGGTTCGAGCCACGGCAATTTCTGGCCAGTACGTGATGAGTTCTCAATAAAGACGAAACCGGTCTACTGAATGAATTCCATTTTCTACACCATACAATTCTTAGTTTATACTGAAATATGTAAGTAATTAATGGATCAAGTGATTATATCAAGATCACAACCGTGATTATAGTAATTGTTATCACGGCCCGCGCAACCGATATTCGTTTAATTTTTAAATACATGTTAAAACCGCATTAGAATTGACATGTAATATTTTGATCATATTTTGACATTAACTTGCTGAAATCAATGTCTTATTCCTTTTGGATGCGGATATATAACGTGCAGTGCTTCTTCGTTTCTAATGCAATAACTCGTAAATTGACAGATCGACAAAAGTTGACAGCCCATAGCAAACTGAGTGTGATTTAAGAAGTGTAGGTATTTTTGGTTAAATTATTAAAAGTAAATAAAATCTTAAATATGATGATACTCGATCAACAAATCGATGTCATATTTTGGCAGAGCCCTTAAAAAGTCATAGAAATTCTTTAAATTCAGAGCCAATATGGAAGTAACTACGTGGCTTTTAGTGACGCATATCACAAAAACTCTAATAGATTATCTGCAATAAAAACGTTTTAGAAATGGAATGTGCTTTCAAAGCTGATCATCCAAAAATATTTAAAGACTAATCAATGTCCTAAAAAACTGCATTCTTGATTAATATTATAACAGGCACAAGATTTGTTTTAAATTGTCGCTAATATTTCATATTCATCAAGCGTTTCATTTAATCAGTTCTGAAATATTATGAAGACACACAATATGAAATTAAACGCCGTTAATCAATATAGTGTACTGAAGCGATAATGTTTTTAATAAGGAATTCAGCCTAACATGAATCATCAGGTAGGATGTACCTGGAACAATTCTAGTCGAAATAGGGCTAAATCATGACAAGCATCGAAAAAAGTTCGCGACTAGACAGTTTACATAGTTAAATACTGTTTGTTGCGAAGAAATAATATATATGCAAGTATGTATTAGGTGTTGCGAACCTATTAACAAATTAGTTCAGTTGTGACCAGAAGGATAAACCAAAGGCAGCATGAACGGAAAGTATAATCTCATGCACATTCGTTTCGTGCTTACTGGCGACTCATCAGTGGCAGCCGGTATTACGCCCTTTAACCAATATATATTTGATCAAAGAATGTGGAATAATAGAACGGTACAATCTCCTAGACGAATATGTAAACCTTCAATTGTGAAGCTAACATCATATAAAGTCTACGACAATACGACTTCAATGCTAACTCACACTATATAATATATATACCGAGTCTGTAAAGGATACTAACACTATGGCTATTGTGTTAGTAACTGATACATTTTTTGAAATCGATGAGTGCCGGATACTAACACTATGGTTTCCAAATCGGTACATGATACCAACCTGATGGATATAAATTTATGCTAAAGTTCACCCAAATTGAGAATTACAACAATTTCTGAACACATGTTACTCCAGTTAAATCCATATACTCTGGCCTTGATCGATATCAGTTATCACATTTCGCGTAAGCATGACATCATTCAATTCAATATATTACAGTTAAATACTGTTTGTTGCGAAGAACTAATATACATGCAAGTATGTATTAGGTTTTGCGAACCTAGTAACAAATTAGTTCAGTTGTGACTAGAAGGATAAACCAAAGGCAGCATGAACGGAAAGTATAATGTCATGCACATTCGTTTCGTGCTTACTGGCGACTCATCAGTAGGAGCCGGTATTACGCCCTTTAACCACTACATATTTGGTCGAAGAATGTGGAATAATAGGACGGTACAATCTCCTAGACGAATGTGTAAACCTGTAATAGTGAAGCCAACATAATCTAAAGTCAACGACAATACGACTTCAATGCTAACTCACACTATATAATATATACCGAGTCTGTAAAGGATACTAACACTATGGCTATTGTATTAGTAACTGATACCTTTTTTGAAATCGATGAGTACCGGATACTAACACTATGGTTTCCGAGTCGGTACATTATACCAACCTGATGGATATAAATTTATGCTAAAGTTCACCCAAATTGAGAATTACAACAAGTTCCGAACACCTGTTACTCCAGTTAAACCATACACTCTGGCCTTCATCGATATCAGTTATCACATTTCGCGGTAGGCATGACATCATTCAATTCAATATATTACAGTTAAATACTGTTTGTTGCGAAGAACTAATATACATGCAAGTATGTATTAGGTTTTGCGAACCTAGTAACAAATTAGTTCAGTTGTGACCAGAAGGATAAACCAAAGGCAGCATGAACGGAAAGTGTAATCTCACGCACATTCGTTTCGTGCTTACTGGCGACTCATCAGTAGGAGCCGGTATTACGCCCTTTAGCCATTATATATTTTGGTCAAGAATGTGGGATAATATTTCGGTACAATCTCCTACACGAATGTGTAAACCTGCAATAGTGAAGCTAACATCATATAAAGTCTACGACAATGCGACTTCAACGCTAACTAACACTATATAATATATATACCGAGTCTGTAAAGGATACTAACACTATGGCTATTGTGTTAGTAACTGATATTAACATTATTGTACCGAAAAGGTACATGGTACTAACACTATGGTTTCCGAGTCGGTACATTATACCAATTTATGCTATAGTTCACCGAAATTGAGAATTACAACAATTTCTGAACACCTGTTACTCCAGTAAATCAATACAGTCTGGCCTTGATCGATATCAGTTATCACATTTCGCGGTAAGCATGACATCATTCAATTCAATATATTACAGATAAATACGGTTTGTTGCGAAGAACTAATATATATGCAAGTATGTGTTAGGTGTTGCGAACCTAGTAACAAATTAGTTCAGTTGTGACCAGAAGGATAAATCAATACAGCATGAACGGAAAGTATAATCTCATGCACATTCGATTCGTGCTTATTGGCGACTCATCAGTAGGAGCCGATATTACGCCCTTTATCCACTATATATTTGGTCGAAGAATGTGGAATAATAGGACGGTACAATGTCCTAGACGAATGTGTAAACCTGGAATAGTGAAGCTAACATCATAGAAAGTCTACGACAATGTGACTTCAACGGTAACTCACACTATATAATATATATACCGAGTCTGTAAAGGATACTAACACTATGGCTATTGTGGTAGTAACCGATACCAACACTATTGTACCGAAAAGGTACATGGTGCTAAAACTATGGTTTCCGAGTCGGTACATGATACGAACCTGATGGATATCAATTTATGCTAAAGTTCACCGAAATTGAGAATAGCAGCAATTTCTGAACACCTGTTACTCCAGTTAAATCCATATACTCTGGCCTTGATCGATATCAGTTATCACATTTCGCGTAAGCATGACATCATTCAATTCAATATATTACAGTTAAATACTGTTTGTTGCGAAGAACTAATATACATGCAAGTATGTATTAGGTTTTGCGAACCTAGTAACAAATTAGTTCAGTTGTGACTAGAAGGATAAACCAAAGGCAGCATGAACGGAAAGTATAATGTCATGCACATTCGTTTCGTGCTTACTGGCGACTCATCAGTAGGAGCCGGTATTACGCCCTTTAACCACTACATATTTGGTCGAAGAATGTGGAATAATAGGACGGTACAATCTCCTAGACGAATGTGTAAACCTGTAATAGTGAAGCCAACATAATCTAAAGTCAACGACAATACGACTTCAATGCTAACTCACACTATATAATATATACCGAGTCTGTAAAGGATACTAACACTATGGCTATTGTATTAGTAACTGATACCTTTTTTGAAATCGATGAGTACCGGATACTAACACTATGGTTTCCGAGTCGGTACATTATACCAACCTGATGGATATAAATTTATGCTAAAGTTCACCCAAATTGAGAATTACAACAAGTTCCGAACACCTGTTACTCCAGTTAAACCATACACTCTGGCCTTCATCGATATCAGTTATCACATTTCGCGGTAGGCATGACATCATTCAATTCAATATATTACAGTTAAATACTGTTTGTTGCGAAGAACTAATATACATGCAAGTATGTATTAGGTTTTGCGAACCTAGTAACAAATTAGTTCAGTTGTGACCAGAAGGATAAACCAAAGGCAGCATGAACGGAAAGTGTAATCTCACGCACATTCGTTTCGTGCTTACTGGCGACTCATCAGTAGGAGCCGGTATTACGCCCTTTAACCATTATATATTTTGGTCAAGAATGTGGGATAATATTTCGGTACAATCTCCTACACGAATGTGTAAACCTGCAATAGTGAAGCTAACATCATATAAAGTCTACGACAATGCGACTTCAACGCTAACTAACACTATATAATATATATACCGAGTCTGTAAAGGATACTAACACTATGGCTATTGTGTTAGTAACTGATATTAACATTATTGTACCGAAAAGGTACATGGTACTAACACTATGGTTTCCGAGTCGGAACATGGTACCAATTTATGCTATAGTTCACCGAAATTGAGAATTACAACAATTTCTGAACACCTGTTACTCCAGTAAATCAATACAGTCTGGCCTTGATCGATATCAGTTATCACATTTCGCGGTAAGCATGACATCATTCAATTCAATATATTACAGTTAAATACGGTTTGTTGCGAAGAACTAATATATATGCAAGTATGTGTTAGGTGTTGCGAACCTAGTAACAAATTAGTTCAGTTGTGACCAGAAGGATAAATCAATACAGAATGAACGCAAAGTATAATCTCATGCACATTCGATTCGTGCTTATTGGCGACTCATCAGTAGGAGCCGATATTACGCCCTTTATCCACTATATATTTGGTCGAAGAATGTGGAATAATAGGACGGTACAATGTCCTAGACGAATGTGTAAACCTGGAATAGTGAAGCTAACATCATAGAAAGTCTACGACAATGTGACTTCAACGGTAACTCACACTATATAATATATATACCGAGTCTGTAAAGGATACTAACACTATGGCTATTGTGGTAGTAACCGATACCAACACTATTGTACCGAAAAGGTACATGGTGCTAAAACTATGGTTTCCGAGTCGGTACATGATACGAACCTGATGGATATCAATTTATGCTAAAGTTCACCGAAATTGAGAATTACAACAATTTCTGAACACCTGTTACTCCAGTTTAAATAGTAGTTTATAAGCATGTAGCGAAAGCTGCCATGTGAATGCACAGAATTTTTCTACCCGGTATTTCCAGTAAAGTAGGATATTTGCGAGACTGGCACAGGTGAGATCAACATATCTATTTTTTAAGCAAATATTGTTTGCGCGTATGATGATAACAATTCTATAAATCATGTTTTCAAGCTCGAAATTAACACCAAACCCGTTGTATTTACAGTTAAATACTGTTTGTTGCGAAGAGCTAATATATATGCAAGTATGTATTTGTTTTTGCGAACCAAGTAACAAATTAGTTCAGTTGTGACCAGAAGGATAAACCAATCGTCTAACAACATAACAAAACTACCACCAGTCACACGCACGTATAATTATACTTTGTATATATATGGAATGCAGTTTTGTCCTCGTTGGGCAGTTTTACGTCTCGCACTATTGATGAACGCGTTAGTACATTTGACTGACGCTAGTTTTGAAATGTTGTGTGACTGGTTTGATAAAATGGGATTGGTGTTTATTTCAAACAGGAAAACTTGATTTAAAGAACAGTAATAATAGTCCGAGTACGTAAGAGTGCGTAATATTTTTGCAGATATGGAACTTGTGACGAAGGCAGCCAAGTATTTTAGAATCAATTTAACCAGTGTGCCAAAATAAACGGTATGCTATGACAAATTTGCGTTCATTTTGTTGACAGATTTTATATACAAATCATCAGCTGTGCATCTGCCCATCTACGCAAAAAAAACAGACACATTAACCGAATTTAAAGATTGTAAATTAAGGTTAACAACAAATCAGCACATGTTAATGGTGGTATTTCATAACCAACAATAAAAGTTTATTTAGTTTGCAATTATTGAGAATAGATTTTATTCAGATAACATCATTATAGCAGGCTTATTATTGAAATAATGACGTAGTGAATTTCATGGAATATATTTACTTTAAATGCTACAAATTGAAATTTATAGAAATAGGTAAATAATGGTCATTTAAAAAATTATAAGTTTAGCTGGAGTCTAGCCGTTTGTGTGCTTGAATATAATTGGATTAAGAAACCGGCAAAAGTTAATTTTTCAAAAAAGCTTACGCATTCTTTTCCGATCGGAACTTTTGTGCGTATCCGAACCATGCTGCGATAATAAAAACTGGAGTCAGATAACCGACAAGAAGAAGTGGTGCGTAGTGTTTTCGTTTCAACATTAATTCACTGCATTTGGACTGTGGCCACACACTATATAAATAAACAGATAAGTATGCGTTCAGAAAATATTAATAAAGAGAAATCTCAGATTTTGTGTCTGGGGTATAGTATATAAAAATCAAACTTTTATGCGTTAAGCTTTCCCTACCTATCAAGAAATTAGTTCAAATAAGTAGCCGCTTTGCACTGCCAGTTTCGCAAAGATCTGATTGATCCACATTTCGAAGTACACATCATGTTCGTCTTCGTGATGGCTTGGTGTTGATTCATTCCCTTCTTCCGAAATGCTTCAAAATCGTTCATACTAGCCACCGTCAATGAGCTACTATTACATTAGATCGTGTCTTATTTCAAGTAGTTAGTGTGCACGATGTTGAGCCATTCGGAGGAAAGGGATGAATCAGCATCTAACCACTACGAAGAAAAACGGGATGCATAATTGAAAATGTGGATCAATCGGAACTATGCGAAACTGATAGTGCAAAGCAACCACCCACGAACTAAAACAATGGATACACTAAATGGGATGCTCGCATTGCGCAGTCATTCAAGAAATAGTTCAAATAGGATCAGAAGGATATTTCGAATCCAGCAAAAGCAAAAATTATAACCAAATTTACATATGCCTTTCATGCTTACTGATGACTCATCATTAAGAGTTGATACTACACCCTATACCCAGTACACATTTGGTCAAGAAATTTGGGTAAGTCTGGCGATACAATCTCCTTTAATGCATATTTAATCAAACAGTAATGGAATCAACTTCATTTAAAGTTTTCGGCAGTGCGATTTTACAGTCAACTCACTATTTGTATTATGTAACATACCTAGACAAATGTTGATTGCGCGGGCGATTAATACGATAAATTGAGTGTAGCTAGTACAAATTTTAAGTCAAATGAGATCCACATAGGCTCCATGTGGAGAAAAGTTTTATTAAAGGTGTAAGTTAGTATATAAGTGAAAATTATGTGTAGTGTGCGTCAGAATGGCGCAGTCTTAAATTTAATTGACTAAGTCCGTGCTTCGTCAGTGACACAATTCTGGACAGTAACTGAAGAGGACCCATAAGAACGAAATCTGTCTACTGGACAAATTGTCTTTTCAACTTCATACAATTCTTGGTTCATACTGAAAAATGTATATATATATATATATATATATATATATATATATATATATAACTGAATTGGTGTTTTTATTTAAATAAATGTAGCATTACCGTAAAGAGAACCAACACCGTGGTTTTGGAGACCGACTAAATTTTACCACACTTTAGATTTTATAATCCAAATCGCCGAATATTTTTGACGTAACACACAGTGGGTATTGTGTCAGTGCTCGTTCCTACTTATGAGCGCCAACACAAAAGAAATTAATTTGGACCTTTGATTATACTTTTTACCTCCTGCTAACTTTGAAAAATCTTTTCGTTTTCTATTTGAAAGAAATCTTTTCTAAGAACGCAGTACTTAATTCATAGTTGTACATATGTTATTACACCAAAGGAAAGAAAATATAACAAAAATATTATTATTGCATTAAACAGATATATTTTGCAGTCCAACGAAAATCTTCCACGAGAAAGCTAGCTTACCATATGTGGTTTTGTTAAAAAATATAATTCTGTGAGGAAAATAGCATTAATTGCTCATCATCTCTTAAATTAACTAATGAAAAATCGAGGTTATTCACTATTGCAGTTTGCGAACATTCGTAATAAAGCATGAATTTGAAACAATTTGGTAGTTGGAAATTGCTTCACTTTTTAAATTCATCAAAATGCATAAAAAATTAATCAAACTTATACTCGGTACAGCGCATAAGAATTGTATTTCTTCACTAATATCGCAGAGTCAAGGCTACATCTTTGAAACCAATGGATAAAATCAAATCACTTCATTGATTTAATCAAATAATACCACTTTATAAGGCCTGGATTTGTAATTTGGTTGAACTTTATACTTCATAATTGAAATCTTTATGTTTAGCTCTATTACAAACAAAGTAGACAATCAGTTATAACTAATTACATGAAAACTGGTTGCACCAGCGGTGATAACAATTAATTAAATCAAGGTTGCGATCTTGATATAAACACCTTTCCCACTATTTACATATATTTGTCCGTATAAACTAAGAATTTTATAAAGACAGATTTGGGATGGTTAATTAGAACTTCAGGTATCCTATGTAGGCTCTACTTAAAGGAAGGGCTAACAAAGAAACATTAGTTAGTATAAAACTATAAATTGTGTGAAATGTGCTGAAGGATGGCTCTGTGTTTAGAGTCCCAAATTCCGAAGCAGACGTGCCCAGGTTCGAGCACTGACTGCATCAAATTCTGGACAGTACATGATGAGTTTCCAATAAGGACAAAACCGGTCTACTGGATGAATTGCTTTTTCTACACTTTTGAATGCTTAGTTTATATAGACAAATGTAGTTACATAACGGGTCAGGTTTTTATATCAAGATCGCAACCTTGATTTAATTAAGTAATAAGTTAAACTATTGAAATATAAATTTGCTTCCCAACGCATACGTAATTAAATCTCAATGTTGTAGGAACACCTGTGAAAAACATTAGCTAAGAAGCTAAAAGGAAAATGTCACTCACAATGAATAAAAAAGGAATCAATGTTTTTTTAATAATAATGGAATTAATTGATAGCTCTGTTGTTCAGGAAATCAATTAACCCAAAATAAAGCTAATTTTTAAACTTGAAAGCAGCGAACGCCCAAAAGTGGAAATATGTGGTGACCATTTCGAGGGCAGATTCTCAGACAGGCATTTCTTGATGTGTTTCATAGAAATTTAATAAAAAGACAAACAAACTCGCCTCATTATAATAAATAATATAATTTGGATCTGCGTATATGAATAGTGTACGGTGTTTTTCTATACAACCATGGTTGCATGCAGATGAGCTCAGCATAACTTTAGATTTGAATTAAAATAATAATTAAAAATGGGAGACGCTAGTAAAGGTACAGAAACTTTAATTTACGATGCTTAACAGGTAAACTGAGAAAGCCTAATATCGTTGATGACACACGTATTTCTAAAATTAGAGTTGTAATATGATAAGATGAAAACAGCCGAGTAAGAGGCATGGCCGGTCTCGAAGCAAGTTAGCACATTTTAACCATCCGTCTGTACAGCATGCGTTCCGTTCTTACAAGTTATTTATCCAGGCAGCTTCAAAATGATCGCACGGTTAGCGAGAGAATGAGCGCCACGAATGAGTCGCAATATAGGAAGTAGCATCAGTATAAAAAAGTAGAAATATTTGCCTAACAATAATTGATTGCGCGAGTGGAGGTAACAATTATTTAAATCAAGTTTGCGAGCTTGAAGTAAACACCAATCCCATTGTATTTAACCAGTCGTCGAACAACGACTGGCGGTAGTTTTGTTATGTTTTTCGACGACTGTTTAAATACAATGGGATTGGTGTTTACTTCAAGCTCGCAAACTTGATTTAAAGAAATATTTGCCTAGTTTGTTTTGTAGAACTTAATACGACGAGTGAAATAACGAAGACGGCTGTCAGCGGCCGCCGAAATATTTTCAAGGAACATAACAACTGGAATTCAGCCTGTGCTAGTCAAAATGCAGATCAGCTACAAATTATCTGTTAATTTGAGATGTTTTTCATCTAGTATACTACATAATAACTGCAAGTAATTTATTTTGAATTACACATTAATATGATAATTACTTTCAAATTTGCATTTCGACAACGCATAGTCATACTAGAAGTACTACGGCAAACTTAATAGCGAGAAACTGTTTGTGGCAGAGAACTAGTATATATGCAGTTATGTAATAGGTGTTGCGCACCTACAAACAAATTAGTTCAAATATGACCAGAAGGATAATCCAAAGACAGCATAAACAAAGGGTGTAATCTCATGTTCACCTTCGTTTCGGACCTACTGTCGACGCATCAGTAGGAGCCGATATTACGCCCTATACTCACCATATAATTGGATGAGTAAAGTACCATCCAATTGTCCAACATTACTTACCAAATTATATAGTGGATATAGGGCATAACACCGGCTCCTAATGATGAATCGCCAGTAAACAGTAAACGAATGTGCACATGAAATTTTACTTTCTGTTAAAGCTGACTTTGGTTTATACTTCGAGTCATATTCGAATTAATTTTTTACTAGGTGCGCAACACCTAAAACATAACTGGATAATTTAAACGATAATTTACCTGCAATGCATACTCTAGTTACGGAAAATCAGATGTATGAATCTCAAATCTAGTTGTCTCGCATACATTGCACATGATTGGAAATTTCACTTGCATAATTTCTACGCCGTTATGAACACTAAAAATGTGAATGTTTAGCCACACATAAGTTAATTATACATTTAAGCAATCATTAATCACGCGAGTTGTGATAACAAGTTTGCGTATTTAAAGTATACAACAATTTAAAATAACGCTGTTGATTATGTGTAAGAGATAGGTTAACTTGTGACACATTACTAGTAATTCGATATTCAATATTACAAAACAGTGTTTACAACTTTGCACACTTTTATCAAATAAATGGATTTCAAACAAATTTAGCAAAAATAGATAATCATTAATTAGATAGTAGCAAAACTAACCGAAGTCTATAAACATATTTTTAAAGATAACGGAGACATTTAAACGAACATTGGTTGCGCGGGCGGTGATAACAATTATTATAATCAAGGTTGCGATCTTGATACAAGCACCTGACCCATTAATTACTTACATATGTCAATATAAACTAAGAATTGTATAGTGTAGAAAAGGCAATTCAACCGGTAGGCCAGTTTCACCTGTATTGGGAACTCATCATGTATTGGCTAGGGTGCAGTGGTTAGAGTACCAGATTCTGAAGCAGACGTGCCCAAATTCTATGCTGTCACAAATTTTAACTATTATTATAATCAAAGTTGCGATCTTGATATAAGCACCTGACCCATTAATTACTTACATATGTCAGTATAAACTAAGAATAGTATAGTGAAGAAAAGACAATTCATCCAGTAGTCCGATATCGTCCTTATTGGGAACTCGTCATGTGCTGTCCAAAGCAAATTCTTGCTAGTACATGATGAGCTCCCAATAATGACTAAACCGGTCTACTGAATTAATTGTCTTTTCTAAACTATAAGATTCTTAGTTTATACTGACATATGTAAGTAATTAATGGGTCAGGTGCATATATCAAGATCGCAAACTTGATTATAATAAAGACTGAGAGATTTATTACTGAGTAGTATTAACGCATTAAAAAAATATGATCATAAATTAGAATAGAAATAAATCTAATTGATTAATACCTACATCATAAATAGAGCATTCATGCCGAATACAAACTTCCAAGTGAATGCTGCCAGGATGCAATACGTGACGGCAATCGCCATAAAGGCACATGCAATGTCATAGCTCCTTGATAATGGCTCTATTAACATAAAAACTGTCGCCAAAAGAAGACACGCAGCGATGTTGAACTGATCTAGTCGAAATACTCCGCTGTTCAAAAAGAGCACAAGTAAAAAAATTTTTAAATTGTAATATAATATTCCAATAAGTGAAAATCAATAAATTAATTTACAGTAAACAAGATAAAGAATAGATTTTGAGCCACTCTTCGTACTGATGATAGCTACAGAATTAATTAAATATTGTTAGTTGGTCTAACATAAAAATGAATCGCACTGTTCGTTAATAATTTCTACTCCAATCATACAATTAACAAACACACACACAAAAAAATCTTTATAGAGATATTATTTATTTATTGACACTTCAAACGATACGCCGGTCGTCCAGTTCAAAATCTGAGCTAGCTATTTCAGCAGCCCATCGCATTCTACTCCGCTAACTAACACAGTCTAAATGGGAATCCGTCCAAAAATTATTCATGTCTTATAAGTATCAAGAAGAATTTTGTGCAAGCGTATGATAGCACTTTCATCGGAAACGAAACAGTACTAATAGTGTACAAACCTCACTCGGCGCATAAATCATTCAAAAACAAACTGAGAACATTTTATGGTCACTCCATAACTATTCACATAAAAGTGTAACTTTTGTTAGCACAATTTAACGGCGAACTGACGAAATGAGATCAAATCGTAATGCCCACCTAATTACAAATATTATAGATGCAACCATCGCCACTACGAATCTCACATATCCACTAAAATAACCAGGAACGTTAATGTTTTAACATTAGACACCGTCAAAGGATTTATTTGCTGCAGTATTAACCTACTGCACGTAAGGCAACACAAATTCCAACAGTAGAATAGCAGAATTGACAAATATGAGTATCCTCTTTTATTTCATTTTTTTTTAAATGTACGTTTTCGTTCATTTTCATTCACTTGTCAAAATTATGCATAATATAAATAACGGTTTTGACATATTAAAATCGTAATTACATTTTCATTGTATAATATATTTTTAGTGCCTTCTAGGACAGCCTAATTAGTGGAAAATTGGAGGGGCATCAAAGCTATACGAAAGACGGCAAGGCCAACAAAAACCTCACCTGCTGGTTAAAAAATCATTAATTTTGCGAGTGATGATGATATTTCTTTAAATCAAGTTTACGAGATTGAAGTAAACACCAATCACATTGTATTTAACCAGTCTTCGATCAACAGAACAAAACTACCGCCAGTTTGAGGTACAGACGCGTTTCGACATTCCATGATCATCAACAGAATACGACTAAAAAATAACTGGCGTGGATCAAATCGCAATGCATATACAGAGAATGCCAAAAGAGATATGCGGTTCTCACCCCTAGTAGTCTCGCATGCATTGTACTTTCCTGGAAATACTGGCTGCAAAATTTCTATGCAGTCATGTTTTCGTTTGGTGTACACATATGTATATATATATATATATATATATATATATATATATATATATATATATTATGTGTATTTGTAAAAGCACTCACTTAAATTTAACTGCATACTATATGACAAGATTAGACGATTAATTTTAATCAAGGTTGCGAACTTGATATAAATACCTCACCCATGATGCCTATACATTTGTCGGTATAAACTAAATATAGTATAGTGTAGAAAAGGCAATTCATCCAGTAGACCGGTTTCGTCCATATTGGGAACTCATTACGTACTAATCTGAATTTGCAGATTGGCTCATTTGTTAGAGCACCATATTTCGATGCAGACTTGCCAAGTTTCGAGCCCTGTCTGCGGAAAATTCTGGACAGTACGTGATGAGTTCGCAATAAGGACGAAACTGGTCTACTGTATGAATTGCATTTGCCACACTATACAACACTTAGTTTATACTGACAAATTTATGTCCATAATGGGTAAAGTGTTTACATCAAGATCCCTACTTCGATTAATCAGACAATATGAATTTAAATGTGACATTCATTAAAATAACGAAATGAGATAGAGAAAGATTACATAGAAACCAAAAATATGTGTTAATATGGCAACCCTGGAAATACGAATTACCTAGAACATGCGGAAAATATATTCTTTTCAGTAAAAAAATTTGACACAAATGATTTATAAAGAATGATTTGGAGAAGAAAGAAGATAGATAAATAAAAAACCGCGTCCTACATCAAAGTAGAGAGAAACCATCTTAGAACAGTTTATTAAAGTGATAAACGCAATTATTGACACGTAGAAATAACAATTTTGGCGGGCTAAATTAATTCCCTTAATTGAAGTTTACTAGAGTAAGCCGGATATGTGTATATAAAAAAATCTATATATATGTATATATATATAAAATATATGTACATATACATATATCAATGTCAAGATTTCCTTTAATTTTGTGAATTGCATTAAAAATCTTAACTGTTTTGAAAATCAGACATTATTTGTCAAATTTAATTAGCATCTCACAATTTTTGCCTTTGACAGTGCATTTTTCTGGGTCCACTCATGAATTGTGCTCATTTAAGACATTTTGAACACGTTGCATAAAAGTGATCACGAGAGCTATTTTAAAACGTCAAATCATTAATGCGAAGTTAAATTTAAATTGTCGGATTCGAGTAGTTGCATTTGAACCTCATTTAAAGGTGAACTTTCAACAGATTTTGTACACTGCTATCAAAATGAAATTAAACTCGAAATAATAGACAAATTAATCACTGCAGACAAATTTATAGAAGAAAAGAAATAATAATTGATTAATAGTAGAGTTTAGACAATTACGACGATATATATATATATATATATATATATATATATATATATATATATATAGAGCTATAATTAACTAAACATTTCATAATGTAGAAAATAAAATTTATCACATAGACCGATTTTGACTTCACTGTGCACTCATTAATTACATGCCAAATTATTGCGGCTCGAAATCGAACCATAGCACAGAACCTTCAGAGTCCCGACACACATACATTACTTCATCTAAGCCACGCCGTTCATACACATTTCAGTTATTTACCAACTTATAGGTTTGTTAATGGTTTCCCTTAGGTGGATCCTATTGGCGTCACTTTCGACCTTACGCTTCAATTAGCCCTCTCCAGGTCTGTCATCCGATGTTATGTCAGATCTCTTGGATGACGATTGTGGCTACTGGTGATTTGCGCATCAATTTATCAAAAACGATAATATCTACCCTGCCTTTTATTATTGAAAACACGTGTTGAGGTCACATTTTAGGTGAAAGAAGCAATGACTATTGATTGCAAGAAAAAGTGTAAAACTTGGTAGGCACAATATATGATATTCGGAAGCATGTAAAAAATATAATGCAGGCCGTGTGTACCAACCAGTAACAAGGATATACACGATAACCTACAGGCACCGGCCTACGAGCCGGAGTCTATATCATAGTGGCTAAGGTGGAATTCACAACATTACACACGGTTGTGATTCGTACCTGGTAAAAAGTGGACGCAAAGCATAACACTGTTTTCATCAAAATATCTGATGGGCCCTGCACTGGAGAACATGATCGATTTAGCACTGTGCCAAGGCTGCCTCCTTCGCTGAGAGATACTGCATTTGTTAGCCTTGAGGCGGAACACGCATGTGTGGCTTAATTTATGTCTGAAGGAATGCCAGAGGACTACCCCGAAGGAATGAGAGATTGGAACAGCAAAGGGCTCAATGAAGTGATTAAGATAGCGGGCGAGTTTAAGAAGAGTACAACAAATAACCAAAGTTTTTTTTTAATTTGTTTTAAAAAGAAGCATGTATTATGAGTACAAGACACTAATGATTTTTAGAAAATTAATAAACGTTGTGGAAATTGGTATTGTGGCTTCTTAATTTTCAGCAGAAAAGCAAGTGCAAATGCTATATGTTGAAATAAATACTTTATCAAGAGAAATATCAAATATTAAAGCTCGTTCAGACAAGACGGTTATAGAGAACATCATCATCATCATCATCAGTTTTATCCTTTGTACAACCAGGATACTAAACCACTCAATTTAGCGAAATTATTTTCTTCATTCTTTAAGATAAAATGTAATAAAATGCTTGGTGATAGATTAACCAGATCTCAGACCACAGCCGCTCCTTATAAATCTGCTAATTTTGCCATATTCTAGAAAGTATTCTTTGACAGTCAGCAAATTTGTTACTGATGGCCGATATTATTGAGCTTCACAATGAAACATTGTTGGCTTCATTTATGTTAAATCATCAGAAACAGAGTCTGAGTCATTAATCAATTAGTTTTTATATTAGTAATAGAAAATGGAAGACAGTCAAAAACAGTTACATGTAAAGCTCACCGATATTTTCAACCAAAATTAAAATTTTGCGCAATCGGCGAAAAATCCTTTGAGTAAAGGACATTTGACAACAACAAGAGAGTTAGATTAGGAGCGAGTTAATGTTATTAATTCACCTGGTAAAGAACCTGTTTTGGCCATCGTGGGCCGCATGTGTACCTGCCTCAAATATAATACATTATTTTGGATCATATATTTTAATGAGCACAATAGCTGAGGCAACGAAAATAGACGAACTCCAAAGATTCCACTTCAATGAATGCATTATGTATTTAAAAATTCGAATGTAGTTCTCATCTTTAGTAGCTTCAAGTACACCGTAGGTTACTGTGTTGATGGATGCACAATTTTGTTGATGTCGCCGACGTAACTATGATGCGGCTTTCATATCATTCATAATTTTTTTTTTCTCTTGCACCTAAGAGAATTTTTGTTTGAAAGACCATCCATAGAAGCCTACATTATTAGTAACTCTTTAAATCAACTTTACGAGTTTAAAGTATACACCAATCGCAATGTATTACACCAGTTGTCGAATAACACAACAAAAATACTGCCAGTTGTTCGATGACGGATTAAATACAATTGGATTGGTGTTTACTTCAAGCTCGCAAACTTGATTTAAATAATTATTACCACCACCCGCGAAATTAATTATTGCTTAATTACTAATAACTCTATATATATATATATATATATATATATATATATATATATATATATATATAACGATTAATAATAATTGTGTTGCTCTCTGACTTTTATACTTTTGCGATGCCAAAAGTCCCACTAAGTAAGACCGTGGACGATTTTTTAGAAACTGAACAAGGAAATATGAGAGAAATATGCTTTAAAATATTGGTGAGAGGAACGATCGTTACATCATTCAACGCATGACCTATTTAAAGACAATAATACTATTTAGTTATAATTTTGTCTACCAATGACAAAATTCTGGTTTATCTGATAGACAGATATAATTATAATGGCTATATTATTGCAGCTAATTTAGTCCGCCAATTAAAAGCTATCAATCTTCCGTCTATGTGAGGCAAAGAAAAGAGTCCTACATGACTTTATATAAGCAGAGACCAAATGGCGCATATGCAAACTAGTTCACGTATAACGCATTTTTATTTTCACCATTAAAATATACACCAAGTAATTCATTTTATGAATAAATGTGACGGCTTATTTGACAAATAGTGAACTGCAAGACAATGAAAATAAATAAATTTTTTATTGTTAAATTTACATTTTTTAAAGGATTGTCAAAATAGAAATAAATCACGTAAAGGTTTGCGTTTAAATTGAAATGAAATTTAATGGCAGAATTTTCTCAGTATAAAATTAACTTTACTTTGGGGTATAAAAAGAAATTCATTAAGTAGACCGGTTTCATCCCTATTGGGAGCTCGTTAAGGACTTGCAAGAAATTTTTGGCTACCATGGTTTGAACTGCAGTATATATATATATATATATATATATATATATATATATATATATATATATATATATATATATATATATATAGTAAGTTTAAATTAAATATTGCACCAATTAGCGGAGTTAATTCATCCAGTAGACCGGCTTCGTTTATATTGGGAACCATTCAAATAATGTCCAGAATTTTCCGCGGACGAGACACTTATGCGAACGTATTTGTTTTAGAGCCTTTGTTACCTGATGCAATATTTAGTTTATACTGGGAATATAATTATAATCAATATCCTGCCATTTAACTTTTAAATAACACAATTTTCCCAATTGGTATGGCGTCTGTTGTACAATGACAGATCAATGGTTCATAATTAAAAATTCAGGTATTTAGAAATTACATATAGGTACTGCCTGAAAAGCTAAGAAGAAAATATAAGTTGGTTTGACTTCAAATTGCATGCATTAGGTTGCACAAATGACGAAATGGATAGATTTGCTGACTCCGAATCAAATTTGCTTAGGTTGGTATTCCCTCCACGATAAATTCAAGGTAGTACTTCAAGAATTCTCAATAAGCACGAAACCGGATGAGTAGTCTTTCCCACCTGATACATTTCTGAGCGTATACTGACTAAATACTCATAATGCAAATTCTCTTATTGGACTTCTAATCTATATATATATATATATATATATATATATATATATATATATATATATATATATATATATATATATATATATATATATATATATATATATAAAGAGTCATTTATAAAACGCGTAAAACATAATAATTAGCAGCAAACTGAGAAATTATTTGCTTACTTCGTTAGTTTGTTTTGTAGAACTAGTGAGGATGGACCAACTGAAGAAGGCTGCCGATAAATGAAGCCGAAATATTTGGTTAAAGAAAGAAAATTACTGGTACAAAAACTGTGTTAGTCAAAACGTAGATCAGGTGCTAGACATTACTACTTTGTTAACTATTTTATAAGAAGAACTTTTAAGTCTCACAAAACCACTTACCCAAAACAAAAGACATTCATTTAATAGGTGCACTGACAAAAACAAACCAAAGAAAATCCTCTTAGAATTGGTCGGATTGTCAATTCGGTTTGTGTTAGATGCTTATTATCGCTTGGCTAAGTATAATCTATACCGGACGGAGCGAATTCATCAGTTCTATCTGTTGCACAAAAATGCCCATTGGTTTGTCTACCATGAGTAACATGCACGACATTTCATATGATTTCACTCAAATATAGTTTCTGAAATTTTATTGCTATATTAACTATTGAAATGACCCAGACTACCGAATTTATATGGGGCAAATTATCAACAAATAACTGTAGTAAGTATATATAAGGTGTTGCGTAACTTGAACCAAATTAGTTCAGTTGTGACCAGAAGAATAAACCAAAGACAGCATGAACGGGAATTATAATCTCATGCACATTCGTTTCGTGCTTACTGACGACTAGTCAGTAGGAGCTGGTATTACGCCCTTTAACCACTATATATTTGGTCGAGGAATGTGGAATAATAGGACGGTAATTGACTGGTCAACTATTATAATGTTAAAGTACCTTGTACTTGGTACTATAATGTTGGTATCGGGTACTGACACATAGTATTGCTACCTTTGCTAGATTCTGTATATATATATATATATATATATATATATATATAGAGAGAGAGAGAGAGAGAGAGAGAGAGAGACAGAATTAGCGTTGAAGTCGCATTGTCGAGACTTTATATGATGTTATCTTCACTACTGCAGATTTACACATTCGTCTAGGAGATTGTACCGTCCTATTTTCCAAAATTCCTCACCCAAACATATAGTGGTTAAAGGACGTAATACCGGCTCCTACTGATGAGTTGCCAGTAAGCAAGAAACGGATGTGCATGAGATTATACTTTCCGTTCATCATAATTGAACTATTTTGTTACTAGGTTCGCAACACTTAATACATACTTGTATATGTATTAGTACTCCACAACAAACAGTATTTAGCTGTTAATATAACTGTAGTATTTATATCCCGTTTTTGCTCGCATTTCGTTTAAATTTATCGTATGGTTTTATAACTCAGATTAATATTGAATACACACCATTAACCTCAATGGAAAATGAATGGTTAAAAACGTTTGATAACAGCTAACCGAACACATTGCTATTTAAATTCATGATAAATGACACGTTTCTTAACATTGAAGATGATTATCTTCACCTTTTCGCTAGGTATAATAGTAGAACTACATCCAAACTTTAATATAACACCCTAACGTATTCAATTCCTCAGAAGTTTACTCCAATTCAATGAGATTGATTGAAATTGTTCATCAAATTCATTATTGTTCTCGGGTTGAAAGGCATTAGATTCTCTTAATTAATGATAGAATTATTATAGATAATGCCGAAACGAAAGCACTCACACAGAACTACAAAAACGCAATGCACAAATTACCAGTCCTGGGATCAGTGAATATGAAAGCAGAAATAATAACGTCATTATTGACAGAGATTTTATTTCGTGGTAATTTGCAACTTTAATAAATGTGAAGAAATTTAAATTTTTAGATTTTGGATTCTTCTATAGTATGATAAGCACATACGGAAGAAAAAATTGTGGTTAATTCAATAATTAAGAATCCGTCTTGTACATCATTCTTTAATTATTCTCTTATTGTATGTGTAATTAATACTTTTAAAATTGTAACTATATGCTTGGAAAGCGAAATAAATTTTTGAAAAAATACGCCACATTATTCTAGCCGGATAATCACAGAATAAGTCAGATCATTAAGTTAATAAAATGACAAAGGTTAATCAAATTTTTGAAGGAAAGCTTCCAAGAAGTTTCAGGCAAACGCCCGTTAAATGAAAAATCTCATAAACACTAAAACCAAGAAATTACGATATATTATATTAGTTTGGACCATATTCACAGGCAAGAGCGAAGTGCATTGGAAAAATTGCAAATTCTGAAGCAAATGTGTCACGGTTCAAGACACAATCGTGGCAAATATGGTAAGTCTAATAAGTAAGAAATTAGTCTACTTTATGAATTTCATTACTAACTTAGTAGCGCTTATTTTAGGTTGGAAGAAAGATATATATATATATATATATATATATATATATATATATATATATATATATATATATATATATATATATATATATATGCATTACCATGCATGTGTTGAAGCACTACGGTATTTTCAATAAATTGATAGTTTCTAATTTCACTATTTTTTAAAATGTAAGAACAAAATAACGTACTCTATGGAATAACATTTATTAATAAATCTTATTTCTACCAGTATCTGCTGCCCTGATTCTGGGTTAGTATATTCGTTCATCCAATCTCACTGTACATTTTTGTAACCAATCTCCTCTTCGTTATTCTAGCCTTTGTTTTGCGCAATTTAGACCACTACTTTTGTGCAATTTAGACCACTCCTTATGCGTAACGTCATTTGGTGTGTCATCGCTTTCATTGTAATTGCGTCCGTAATTGATGTATGTGTCGCATTTTGCGAAGCGTTGGTTATTTTTAAAGGCATGTCAGTCATGTCTTTGTTCCAGTCCAATTTAATTTCTTTTTGAATTATCTTCTGCACGTTTAAGCAGGGCTTCAGCTTATTAATTGCAATAGCTTCAAAAGCCAGAAGCATTTTCTCTGTTTTTGCCTTGTAGAGAACTGAAAAATTGTTACTACTAACAGCATGACCTGTGAGTAGTACATGTTCGCAAATTGCTGATTTTTGTGCAGCTGCCTCGCCCCTCTTTAATAGTTTTTGAGGGAGATGCTGATTTATTCTAGTTTCGAAGCCTCTTTTTGATCTGCCGATGTACTGAGCGTTGCAGGTACATTGAAATTTGTATACAGACAAAGGTGTTGACGTCACAGAGAGGCTATCTTTTTCATTCGTGCGCATCAGTTTTGTTGTGTTGAACACCACTCTCACCTGTATTGATGGAAACTGTGCTTTTGTCGCTCGAATTACTTTTCGTTTGAAGATTTCCGCTGGAAGATCACCTCCAAAGGGAACACTAAGCGTTACTATCTGGGGAGTTTGATTTTCTTCCAAATTGGCCACGATTTTGTTGCGTTGCCTCAAGTTGTATTCGATGAACCAGGCCGGATATCCATTATTTCTCAACGCTTCGCGAAGCAAATTTAGCTCTACTTCAATGTTGCCCGGTGAACAAATCCTGCGTATTCGTGTGCCCAAATTCATTATTAGGTTTCTTTTGTACGCCCTTGGCACACTACTCATATAATGGACATATTGTCCAGTCCAGCTTGATTTCTTGTGAACTGACCTTGAGAGAGTACCTTCTTCATCTCTCGTTATTCCTACATCTAGGAAGGATAAATATCCGTTTTTTTCCTCTTCTATTGTAAACTGGATTGCCTGGTCTACCTTGTTTATGTGATGTAGCAGTGAATTTGTATCTTCATTCTGTTCAACGACCATGAAAGTATCGTCAACGTAGCGCACGTAAAAATGAGCTCCATTGATAAATGGTTTCAAACCAGTTGTTTCTAAATGGTGCATGTATATGTCTGCCAATACTGGTCCAAGAGGACTACCCATACCTATGCCGTCAATGTGTCCCTTTGGAGGTGATCTTCCAGCGGAAATCTTCAAACGAAAAGTAATTCGAGCGACAAAAGCACAGTTTCCATCAATACAGGTGAGAGTGGTGTTCAACACAACAAAACTGATGCGCACGAATGAAAAAGATAGCCTCTCTGTGACGTCAACACCTTTGTCTGTATACAAATTTCAATGTACCTGCAACGCTCAGTACATCGGCAGATCAAAAAAGAGGCTCGAAACTAGAATAAATCAGCATCTCCCTCAAAAACTATTAAAGAGGGTGCAGCTCCTGCACAAAAACCAGCAATTGGCGAACATGTACTACTCACAGTTCATGCTGTTAGTAGTAACAATTTTTCAGTTCTCTACAAGGCAAAAACAGAGAAAATGCTTCTGGCTTTTGAAGCTATTGCAATTAATAAGCTGAAGCCCTGCTTAAACGTGCAGAAAATAATTCAAAAAGAAATTAAATTGGACTGGAACAAAGACATGACTGACATGCCTTTAAAAATAACCAACGCTTCGCAAAATGCGACACATACATCAATTACGGACGCAATTACAATGAAAGCGATGACACACCAAATGACGTTACGCAAAAGGAGTGGTCTAAATTGCACAAAAGTAGTGGTCTAAATTGCGCAAAACAAAGGCTAGAATAACGAAGAGGAGATTGGTTACAACACATGTACAGTGGGATTGAATGAACGAATATACCAACGAATCCAGAATAATGGCTGTAGATACTGGTAGAAATAAGATTTATTAATAAATGTTATTCCATGGAGTACGTTGTTTTGTTCTTACATTTTAAAAAATGGTGAAATTAGAAACTATCAATATATATATATATATATATATATATATATATATATATATATATATATATATATATATATATATATATATTAGAAATTTGGAACGAGATCAACTCCGAAAATTTTGGCAGAAAGATATGATGCGAAACTCCATGAAATGGTAATATTTTAAACATCACATCAAAGAAGTATAAGAATTATTATAAACACCTGCAACTTGATCAAATTTTCATTTCACCACACTGATTTTCTTTATTAGGTACATATTTGTAGTATACATTGTTTGGTATGATAACTTCCCAGTAAAGTATAAAATTATTTGGGGTTTAAACTACCACTGATTCCGTCAACAAAAGTTGTGTGTAAAAATATTAAAATCAATTTCGTAACTTATTTTCTTTCGAATGCCTGTGCGTGGTTTTAGCTTGCTTGGAGTATGTTTTCCGCCGTGTGGTCTTTGTTGGATTATGGTAGGAATCATTCCAAACTTCCAATATTATCATGAATTGATATTATAAAAAGTAGATTACAATATACTTTGTACATTGTAATTCGACATTTTTGTTTTATTCAGCAATGTGTTTAGCTACAGATACATGCCTATTCGTTGGTAGTTGTCGTGCAGCTATCAATAGACGCAAATTCCACCAAATTCCCCACATTGACGCATTTGGTGCACATTCTTTAAATGTATAAGTATGGATTCCCGTCTCAGAAGTGAGGAAACTGAGAGTAAGATTATGGAGCGTAACAACGTCAGTATGACTGATTGAGATGACCAGTCGTTAATGTCCTTCACAATGGAAAATTCAAATTACACTAGACAGCAATAGATATTTTACACTCGTACGGCTACGACCCTTGCGATCCAGAGATACTTGTTAGATTATAGAGATAGAACCTAAACAATAAAGACTTCAATGAGTAGCACAGAATAAAATGACTGCTTTGTGGTTGAGAGGATCTTATGTATCTGACTTCATACATTAGGTATGGCGTAACTAATGACAATTTCGCTGCGAACAACAAATGTCAACACAAATGAAAAATTTAATTTTATTAAAGACTTGACACTTGATGTAAATACATGTGTCAATGTAAACTAAGCAGTATATATTGTAGAAAAGGAAATTCATCCAGTAGATCAGTTTCGCCCTTATTGGTAATTCATAACGTACTCTCCAGAATTTGCTGCGGAAAGGGCTCGAACCTGTGGTCGTCTGCGTAGGAATCGATTGCAATAACAACAAAGCCACTCTGTCGCACTGTTGTTTCGTCCTTATTGACTCAGTGGTTAAAGAAACAGATTCCGAAGAAAATGTGCTCAGGTACGATACCTGACCGCGGAAAATTCTGGACAGTTAAAAAAACCGGTCTACTGGATGAATTGCCTTTTCTACACTATGCAACGCTTGATTTATCTTGACAATTGTGTGTACATAATGGATCAGGTGTTCATATCATGATCGTAACCTTGATTAATATTATCGTCATCGCTGAACGCGCAACCTAAGTTCGTTTAATGAAATTCTTTTGACGGACAAGTTTCGTGTTACCTAGCCACACGCCGAAATGCGTGAAAGAGTAGAAATCAATTAAAACATTATTCAAAGCAGAACGCAAATTTACCAGCACAGATTGAAATTTCACATTCGACACGTTTAGTAATACTATTAAACAGCCAATTACTCTTCATGGAATAAAAAAGAAATATGCAGAAATTACTTGCCTCCACTACATTAATTTGTTTAGATCAGAAATATATGTAACTATATATCTTGTCACCAAAACCACCAAAACATAATTAATCCGTGCCCGGCCTGCCATATTTCCAACGGACCCTAATATTGAATAAACATCTAGCCAAGCTCAAAGTTTGAATCTGTTAATGCTCTCATGCTATCAAGCGCAAAGCTATTACTGCATAAATAAAGTTTTTGGCACATAATAAAGAGAGCTATTTACAGGAGTCTTGGTAGTATTGCGTAGAAAAATCTCAAACCGAAAATTGCCAAATTAACTATATTTATGAATGTGAAGTCGCCAATCTATTGGCGTGAGATGCAGGTGAGATTGAAAGATGGGATGGCCCTATCTATGGTTTTAAATCAGATCTAAATCAATTATGATATGCTTATTGAGAGACAGTGTGCCTTTATGCTCCCATTAGGAATATGAAAAGTTGAAACACATCAGTACGTGAAACTAGCTTTAATATTTCTATTTGTGCGAGTAGCTAAAATTAGGATATGTTTATTTAAATTTAGAAAATATTATTTTAACTATTCACAGAACGCGTAATCTGCAAAAAAAATGCAATAAATGTCTTTCTTTTTCCAATTTGAGCTACAAATAAAACAATTTTCATTATGATCTGTATAGATTTATGTTCAAATGTCATTCGAATAATCGGCTTCTTCCGAGGAGTTGCCTTGTCTATACAAAAGTTAGATAGAGTACAAGCATTCATCTTATACTTCAGCACAAGTTAATGCAATAATGCGATTGGGAATTAATTCTCAAACCCGTCTTTTGTATTGCTCAGGCTACACCAGGAAATTGTAAATGAAGCAGAACGAGACAAAAAATTTTGTTTAGAGCTTACTGCCTGGCAAGCCATACTTATTGCTAGAATTACGAGTTTTATCGAAGTTGACAAGCAAGCTTTTTATGCAGTTAGCTAAAAGACTTCTAAAGGTAGGAACCATTATGACATACTATTAATCCTTATTCACATAGGTGAATATCGTAACAGCGGACAGTAGAAGCACTAAACTTCATATTGACAAAATATATCTTCACGTTGAAAATATCCAAACGCGGTCAACAAATAAAATTTAAATATTATTAAGCTTCAGTTGACAATTTAAAGAACGTAGAAACGTAGCAACAAAATTATTCTATACAACTTTATTTATTGCATATTTTCAGCCACAAAGAAACATTTATTAAATATCCTGCTTCGAGATTAATTTCGCCATTTTCCGCAATGGCAAAATAAACAAAGCTAGTTTAATACCAAAATCCAGGAAATATAGCATTTGATAACATTTACTTAGAAGGAAATTCAAAGTTAGAAATATTCAAATGTTTTACAACTCACACAAATTTGCTGAACAGCAAAAACAGCACCAATGCGCATATTGTGACACCCGCCAAAATGTAATTTATTATCGAAATAAACATTTCATATTCCACGGGTACCTAAACAAGAAAATTTTTAGACAAAAATTGTATAAAAACTGAAAAGCGAGGTTGCTTTAGCAGTCAGAACAAGCCAATGCAATGCAAATTCAAATCAAAATTATAACATAATATCTGCATGTGACAATCCACAGTGTGAGAGCATGAAAATCAAACAATAAACTCATCTTTAGGTCCGGAACAACACCCGAAATCCATTACATATTTGCTCAAGAAATGGATCTAATTTTTATATATATATATATATATATATATTAATATATATATATATATATATATATATATATATATATATATATATCATTTTACCATGAAAAAAGACATTTCATATGATTTAACAATAATTGATTGCGCGGGTGGTGGTAACAATGCTTTAAATCAAGTTTGCGAGCTTGAAGTAAACACCAAACCCATCAGCATTTAACCAGTCTTCGAACAACGTAACAAAACTACCGCCAGGCGCAACGCACTGACGCGTTTCGACCTTCCATGATCATCATCAGAGTACGACGACAAACTGACTATCGAGGATCAAACCACATTGAATATATATTGAAATCAAATTAAGATATGCGGCTCTCATCTCTAGCAGTCTTGCATACATTGAATTTGACTGCAAATGTTGGCTGCACAATGTGTGTGTGAGTGTGTGTGAGTGGCTCTCAGCTCTAGTACTCTCGCATAAATTGTATTTAATCCGTCGTCGAACAAAATGGCAAAACAGTTAAATACTGTTTGTTGCGGAGATCTAATATATATGCAAGTATGTATTAGGTGTTGCGAACCTACTAACAAATTAGTTCAGTTGTGATCAGAAGGACAAACCAAAGGCAGTATGAACAGAAAGTATAATATTATGCACATCCGTTTCGTGCTTACAGGCGACTCAGCAGTAGGACCCGGTATTACTGCCTTTAACTACTGTATATATGGGTGAGGAATGTGGGATAATAGGATGATACAATCTCCTAGACGAATGTGTAAACCTGCAGTGGTGAAGCTAACATCATATGAAGTCTACGACAATGCGACTTTAACGCTAACTCACACTGTATATATACATATATATATATATATATATATATATATATATATATATAACATGGCAAAACACCATAGTCACACCACTGACGTGTCTCGACCTTCCAATAATCATCATCAGACTGACGGCAACAGACTATGAGGCCAAACTTCCAGTACATATATATATATATATATATATATATATATATATATATATATATATATATATATGGAAAGCAAAATTAAATATGTGGCTCGCACATTCAGTAGTTTCGTATAACTTTTACTTGAATAGCAATGTCGGCTGCACATTTACTATGCAGTCCCAAACTTTAACTTATTAGAGCTTTCGTAATATATATATATATGTAATAAATTTTTTAAAAAATCAATAGTTTTGTCATATTGTTCGACATTTGATTATAAATTTGGATTGATATTTACTTCAAGCTCACCAAACTAAATGTAAAGAATTATTACCACCACTCGCGCAATCATCGATTGTTTAATTGTTTACCTATATATTTGTGTGTGTGAGTGTATTTATTTGTGCATTTATGGGTGTGCAAAATGCGCACACACAAGTGCACACCTGTAAAAGATTGTTATTTAGCAATATTTTTTCGTTTTCCATACCATCATTATTTGGAATAGACGTGATTTACTCCAGCCTAATTGACTTCCTTGTCATTAAAGCTTATTCAACATTTTCGCGCTAACTGTCCCTTATTTAATGTTAAAAATTGTCGCTATGACAAAACTAAAGAAATAAAGACAAATTCCAAATTTTGACAATTAAGCCAAAGGCCAATCTGCTAATTACAGCGAACAATGTGCTAAATAGTGAATTTCTTTCCGAATGTACGGACTACAACAGCATGAAGAAGAAAAATTGAAGACACATTGCAAACTTTATTCAAGTACCAGTCAGTTCAGTTTATTCTTGGAGGAAGCTTTATATTCATATTATATAAGCACAACAACCATGGCTATTTAATTTTAACAGAATTCTACTACTGTTATCAATCTAATATTCTACAACATTTATAAACATAGAAGTGAGTTATAACATTCTTTTTGAGTATATTTTTTTACAGTTCGTACCAAACGTACAACCGTAGCATTTTATCTGGCTCATTGTTTCTAATATCAATTAGAAGCTCTAACCAATGTAACTATATGTAAATGTGAAAAGGAATATGTGACAATTGGACAACAGAATGAGCATGCAAGCAGTTTCATAAAATCCTCAGCAATGCAACTTAAAAGCCAACTCACTATAATATATATGACGAGTCTTTAAAGGATAACGACACTATGTTTGTCGAGTCTGTGCCTAGAATAAAGACAATGAATTGCAATTAATTTGGAATGCAAGTCTTAATAAAATTCATAGTACCCTTTCCATGTGCCAAAAGAAAAAGAAAGTTTATCAGATACTAATTTTTTACACAATAACGTTCTTTGTGTTCCATATTTTAACGTCACTAGTTCATCTGTTAAACTTTCATGAAAACATTGAAAGGGTAATAGGGATTTCAATTAGTTTAAATTGGATTAGTCAGCTAAAACAAAGTCTGCATGAATGAAAGGCCTAATCTCAGCTTCTTATACGTTCCCCAAACTAGATTATTAAATAATGAAAGAATATTTATAATCATGAATTATTTATTAAAAATTGTATAAAAGTGGTTTTAGTTAAACAGTAAAGGGGATAACGTTGAAAAAAGCCTTCATTAAATTAGGCCTTTCAATAAATCGACGTGAATTTCGCTGCATGTAAACGAAAATTTGGCTTATTATTCGAACCAATAGAACACGAAATAGCTTAATATTAATGCGAAATCGATAGCGCGTATCAACAAATAAATATAAATTTATTACATAGCGAAAGTTTGAGTTTCTAAAAAATTAATTAAAATCAGTAGCTATGTTGTTAAGTCAAAAACGTGTAATTTTTCGTTTCTAGTATAAATTAACTAATTGAGGAGTTCTTAAGAAACTGGAACAAAACTTGTAATGGGTAGAGCATGGTCGACCATTTGGATCTAGGAAAGAATTCCTCAATCTTCTTTACCTGTAATATGAGCCCAGTGGACAAATTAGTTGTAACACAGAGTCAACCCGACGTTGCAATTAAAATGCATGTATTTTAAATAATAAGTGAAGATAAAATTTCGACAACTAGAAAAAGGAATACTATTATGCTAATCCCAATGACAAATATTTTTTCGCTTGCGATATTCAAGAAGATTCTTCACTGCACCAAATGTGAACATTTAAAATTTTAAGGATGCAGAAATATCACATAGTTTTGGAAAGCGACTCTATTTAAGATCGCAACTACTAAGAAGTTTCGGACATCACAATCAACTGTTCCTAATCGTTTAAACCAGTCAAATTATCATGAACTCTTATTTAAATCAAGTTTGCGAGCTTGAAGTAAACACCAATCCCATTGTATTTAACCAGTCGTCGAACAACATAACAAAACTACCGCCAGCCGCAACGCACTGACGCGTTGCGACCTTCCATGATCATCATCAGAGTACGACGGCAAACTGACTATCGAGGATCAAACCGCATTGAATATATATGGAAATCTAATATTAGATATGCGGCTCTCACCTGTAGCAGTCTCACATACATTGAACTTGACTGGAAATGTTGGCTACACAATTTCTATGCAGTCATGAACATTAACTGTTTGCAGCTTTCGCTACATATACATATATAAGCAATACAATTTAACAATAATTGATTGCGCTGGTGGTGGTAACAATTATTTAAATCAAGTTTGCGAGCTTCAAGTAAACACCAATCTTATTGTATTTAACCAGTCGTCGAACAACATAACAAAACTACCGCCATCCGCAACGCACTGACGCGTTTCGACCTTCCATGATCATTATCAGAGTACGACGGCAAACTGACTATCGAGGATCAAACCGCATTGAATATATATGGAAATCAAATTTAGATATGTGGCTCTCACCTCTAGCAGTCTTGCATACATTGAACTTGACTGGAAATGTCGGCTGCACAATTTCTATGCAGTCACGAACATTAACTGTTTGCAGCTTTCGCTACATATACATATATAAGCAGTACAATATAACAATAATTGATTGGTGTTTGCTTCAAGCTCGCAAACTTGATTTAAATAATTGTTACCACCACCCGCGCAATCAATTATTGTTAAATTGTATTGCTTATATATGTATATGTAGCGAAAGCTGCAAACAGTTAATGTTCGTGACTGCATAGAAATAGTGTAGCCAACATTTCCAGTCAAGTACAATGTATGCGAGATTGCTAGAGGTGAGAACCGCATATCTAAATTTGATTTCCATATATATTCAATGCGGTTTTATCCTCGATAGTCAGGTTTGCCGTCGTACCTGATGATGATCATGGAAGTTCGAAACGCGCTGCGTTGCGGCTGGCGGTATTTTGTTATGTTGTCTGACGACTGGTTAAATACAATGGGATTGGTGTTTACTCTAAGCTCGCAAACTTGATTTAAATAATTGTTAACACCACCCGCGCAATCAATTATTGTTAAATTATATCATGAACTCTATTTTTAGTACTGTGATATTATTAAAAAAATGAACATCTGTCGGCAACAAACATGGACGGACAGTGCATGCATTAACACAAAACCGTCCCACGTTTGAACAGGAGAAAGTTGATGTGCAATTTATCCGAAATAATAAAGAACATCGGTCCAGAAGTGTTTCAATGTCAAGAACTGGCGGTGTTCAAAAGAACTTTATTTGGAAATAGAGACTTAGAAAATTTCGTTTAAGCAAATATGAAACATGAAGAACAAACAAAAGCAATGCAAACGTACCTAACAAAGAATCAATATAGGTCTGCGCATCTTTTAGGTGAGACACAACGTTCAAAATATTCACTCGAAGAATTAAAAATTAGTCACGTCTGCGATACTTCATACACAATTGCTTTTTAAACAACAAAGCGCCTACAAAATTTAAATGTAAAGCTTGAGCTCCCTGCAATCTAATAGTCCAAATTTTTTAAATTTACACAAATTCCGTAGCTGGTAGACAGGACTGGCTGTTTACCAAGGAAGCGAATTCAAGAACATTTTAAACTACGAACAGCTGGCATAGGGGCGAACGTTTCCACAATAACTGAACAAATTATTTATAAAAATCACATTCCAAATCAGGCTGGTTTCCAAGTGCTGCTCTAAGTTCAAAACGTTATATGCAACATTTTTAATACTCAGCTAAATAAGCAAAAGATGTTCCGACGTATTCTGAATATGAATTGGTAATTGTTTCTGCGTGTGTGTGAATTTGTGTGTATGTGTGTGTGCGTAAGATTCCTAGTATATACATTTCCCGCTTCTTGTTTTATTTTGTTATTGTGTACTTAATCCAACGCTATCCCATTTGCATTAAAATATTGACTATATAGACTACCAGATATTACAAAGGAAAGAGCCATTTTCTAACTGTGGTGTACATAACTACTTTGTAATAATTATATACCTCTATGCATGATTTACTTCTCAAATAAAATTAAAAGAGTTAAATAGTGGTTGAACTAAACTTAGACAGGATAATATTTATCTTAGTACACATGCTATTGTAAATTTCTAGTTTGAATTAATAAATAAAATTTTACTGCAATATACAATTATTTACTCAATTCAAAATATTAATCATTTCGATGGAAACCAAACAAATATGTTACTTTATTAGTGTAAACCTATGGCTGATCTTCTTAATCAGATTAATATGCGCAAGCTATAAATTCAGCAAAAAGACAGCGTTTAGTTATGCTACCTAATAAGAACTTAAATAAATCATTTCTTCTAAATAAAATGGTGGACTTTGATCAATTTTCCGTCGTGAAATCTACTAAAGTGCTTACTCTTTAGACCGATAACTCATACACGGCTCTATTTTAGAGTTCAGCTGCACGCTATAGAATTAACAATAAGGAGACTGAAATAAAGTCAACGAAGAGCTCAATGGATTGTTGAAGACAGCAGCCGAGCACCAGGAGAGAATTACAAAAAAAGAATTATTGTTGAAATGTGTTTTGCTAAGGGGCATGCTTTTTCTAAACAAAACCATATTTGATTCTGCATATAATATAAACTTGTCGCAAGTTGTAATATGGTTTGGCGATCCTCGGTTGAGGATTTAGTACGAATGCCACCTGGTCAAATATTTACCTTAGTAAAAGAAATAGCAGACATTCAAGCACGCCCAGAAAATATTACTATGGTAAACTCCGAGGGAATCCGCTTAAGGGACCCAACACAAATTGCTGAATTCAATTCAGGCAGAGACTTTTGAACAATTCTGCGTTATTCCCTAATCTTACAGCATCTTTGTACAATACTGTGCCAGCGAAATATGAAATGCACTGCTGTTAAAAAATAAAAGGCGCTTTTAAAATAAAGAATATTCCTAAGATGCACAAATGCTATTCGATCTTTTTTCGTATACTCTCCAAATTTCAAGTTCATTTTCAAAAGCCTCAATCTGCATATATATTTGATTTAACGAAATGCAGCCAACGCACACGTTTAGAAATTAGAATATATAAAAATATTAAAAACGTAAAAAAACAAATTGTAAAATCTTGCAAACCCTACTGAATATCCTGATCGCTTGGACAGACTAATAGGTATTGCAACTAGATGATGAAAACTGCAGTAATTAAATTAAGGTTCACGACCAAACGTTTCCCCATTTTTATACAGCTTAATTACCTGAAGCTGAAAAAACCTTGAATAATGAAGTTAACTGAAATATCTAAATGTTTGGTAACTAGCAGTGAAGTGAGTCACAGGCTTTAAAGCGGACGTGTCCAGGTTTGAGCCTTGTCCGTGCCAAAATTCTGGACAGTACTTGAGGAGTTCCCGATAAGGACGAAACCGGTATACTGGATGCATTTTCTTTTATACATTATTCAGCATTTAGTTTATACTGACAATCATATATATATATATATATATATATATATATATATATATATCTTTATATAATAGGATTGGTGATAATATCAAGCTCGCAAGATTCATTTAAATGATAAAAATTAGCATTGAATGCTGTAAATGTAAAGTTTTGCTACAAGACCAAACAATTTGCAATTTTAAAATTGCTCACATATGAACTTTGCTTGTTCTTCAGAGATAAATAACGAAAAAGTGCGAGAGTGTATGTCAAAATGTTGCAATTTTTACCGTTTAACAGCTATGTATATGCTCTATCAAAGCTTTTGGGAAATCTAACGGCAAGAAAAACCAAATTCTAGACATACCATATACAGTATTAAATTGCAACTGTCAATGAGTCCATAAATACATTTTGTAAAATGGAGTTGTGCTGCAATCCATTTTACGAATCTGCGCGATAGAAAATTTTCTCATGCTCTCCACATGAAACAAGCCCTGTCCAGTAATGACGAAAATGGGGATATATTTTTTACAATAAATAATTTATAATAGCTAGTAACAATTTTGTCAAGTATGATGCAACTTACAATGAGCAGATTTAAAAAAAGATGTAATAAATAAATGGTTAGAAAACATAACTGACTTTTAAATACTTGAAGCTGTCGTTATTTAAGCAGAATTAGAAAGTAACTGACTTCCAAACTCCGCCAAACAATTTTAAATCCACTTGTTGTAAAATTAATTATTTTGGTAACATTTTTATATTCATAAGTTTTTACACTTAGTAAAACAATAATAGATGAATTACTATATATATATATATATATATATATATAAAATATGATGTCTAATTTTTAATTGACTATTAGAGTTTTATAATAGTGTAACATAATAGTAAGGTTGAGTTTATTGTGACATAATTTTCTTATACAATCATATATATTGATACATTTTGGGTTTCTAATGATTATGCTAGTGGTACCAAATGGAAACCCAAAATGTATAAATATGTATGATTGTATAAGAGAGGATTAGTATTCACGAAATAAATGGCCTTTATCCACTTTGTTATTTGTGTTTTCCTATTTATAAGAATATATATATATATATATATATATATATATATATATATATATATATAGACTTGCGTAATAAGAGCTTTTATAGAATTTATTATAGCCATCTCATGAGCGAAGATACTAAATATATTCATTGAAGTCTAGATGTGGGATTTTATTTATATATGTCAGTATAAACTAAACATACCATTAATATATATATATATATATATATATATATATATATATATATATATATATTGTCCTAGCCTGTTACACTCGTAACGAAATACAAATTATTAAATATTGCCTGAGCTATGGTATAGACTCTGAAGGAGTATCGAACCGATGACCATACAGTTCCTATCCATAAAAATAAAATCACACGGTATGGGATCGGAAAATCGATTTTAATACTAAACTTTTACAGTGACTACCTTTTAACCCTGACTATGCGTCATTTTGAGCAAAATTTAGTGCCACTTCCAAAAAAGTCTCCAATACGACAATCATATTCTTGCATTGTATTATAAAAGCCACGTCAATTACTGAATGTTTATATAACATTAGTGTTTTGGTATGAATTTACTATTTATGCATCGACATCAGTTATGCATTAGGTAGACGATTCCTTGTTAAAAATCAATTCAAACAGAATGAGAAAGACAAGACAAAGTCAGTTTACACAATGGGCGTACATTAAAATGAAGCGGAAATACGCAACATCTCATATGTATTTAGTTAATTATTAAAAAACATTAGGACGTCACAATCTCCTAAGTTCACAGAGACTTTAATAAAGCGACTTGAAAGCCAACTGATAGTATATAAGAACCCGCAATGTATTCCAACACTGTGGATATTTAGATAGACTGAATTACAAATAAATTGAGAACATCATATATTTGAAATACCGGCTCCAACATCAAAGCCGTAAAATTCGGCCTTGATCGACATGAGTTATCATAATTCATCGCTAAAACTTAAATATTGCAAAGAACGTAAATTTCAGTCTATCTTCTCGATCATGACATATTAATTTGACGTTGCCTGGTCGAATACTTTAAATGAAGTTAACTCCATTGCTGCTTGAATACACATTCGCATAAGAGATTGTGCCGACTTATTATCCAACATTGCTTGACTAAATATATAGGAGTTATTGGAGGTGGTACCAGCTGCACTAAAGAGTCACCAGTGAGAACGAAATGAATGTGCTCTTGAGATTATTTCTTTCATTCATGCTGACTTTAATTTATTCTAACGTTTCTGCTGGAACAACGTTACTACAAGATACGCGATAAATAATAAAAAAAATTCTCCGCAACAAACACTATATAAGCTATTTATTTGTCAAAATTTATACCATATTCAAGATTTCCCGCAAGATGTTTTGAGAAAAGGAACTTACTATAACTTTTAGTTTAATAATAATAATAATAATAATAATAATAATAATAATAATAATAATGCCAAGATTGAGAAATGTTACTTTCAGAGCGAAATATTTATACTTCGTGAATGCTTACGTTTGCTCTAACAGAGGATTGAAACCATTGTGCAATTCCAAAATAGTAAAAGATAACCATTGATGATACATATGTTTTCAAATTTACTCATTGGCGAGGAGGGTTTCTATGTATTTCCTAGAAATGGTGTAATTCGTTTTGTTATGACACTATGATTTACACTTATCGATCTTGCAGTGTTAAAGTGTCTGTCAGAATTATTCATATTAAATAGATCTCGTCATTTTCAATCATCTCTTCCATATACGTATTAGATGATTGTAAAAACATTTCGTGATTCATTAACACATTGTGCAGCTGTATCTTAGATTATCAATTTTTATCTATTACATGCAGCAATATTTGAAATGTACAAATCATTCATTTTTATAATTTGAGACTGGAACGGAAGGTCGTAGTTCACTTTGCTTTTTCTGTCGGATAATTAACAAGTTCGACAATAAAATTACGCTATTGTGAAAATTTGAAACTGTAGTGGCTGCATCTTTGACTATGGTGGATTAAATACATTCAAAGATTACGATTTAAACGACTAAATCTGAAACTAATGGAATGAGAACGTGAAGTGTAACAATTAACTGGAACTTCCATTCAACAATACAATATATGACTAGTGTTTGATACTTTTATGAAATGCCTAAACGTTTTCAACCGGAGAAATCGTGACAAGCATCAGAAATCTTTTGGTATGATTACTCCGAGTTCAGGACAGTCAGTGCCGTATTTATTTTTAATTAAGTTTTCGATCTTGATAAAATCACCTGACCCCTTATGTACATACATTTGTCAGTATAAACTAAGTCTTGTATAGTGTGTAAAAGGCAATTCATTCGAAAGACCAGTTTCGTCCTTACTTTACTAAGAACATGAGTAATTATAAATACTGTCAAATTAATTTCAAATACATGTATTTCAACTTTTGCTTTGAAATTTCCGTCAGGGCAAATGCAATGTATACTAATTTGCAGAAAAATTTCAGATTTTAACGAAATTCTTCATAAATAGTCTGAAGTTTCTTTAACTTAAAAAAATGGACATATTTAGAAATATTGGTATTTAATTAAATGACGCTAAGTACTTTCTGTTTAATTCCGGAAAAAAGTGGAACGATTAATTGCTTCCGCTTTACACTCTCGCATTGATTCGTGCCTAGAAACAAATTCAATTAGGCAAAATTGGGAACATATTTTTTGGCCTCTAGTTCAAATTGATGCACATGAGAATTATTTGCTTTTAACCATATTTACATTAGCATAATCAGATGAATGCTAAATTTCTGAACATTTATAAAGTTACACATATTGTAGAATAAAGCACGCGTCTGATTTAGGAACTTCAGGTGATGGTGGCTGAAGATTTATTATGGCCATACAAAAAAACGAGTTTGTCATTTACTTCTATTCACAGTTCTAAAGATTTATAATCTCGATAGCATAAGAAATTTTTTCCAACAGGCTCTTGAAGCAATTAATGATTACGCAGTGCATTACTGGCTTACGTCTCACATTTTATCTAAGCTTTTACCGAAGATTTTCTAATGAGAAATAAACCTTAGTGAATTTAAATTTAAAATTAGTTTCTGTGAAGCATTGTTCCTTTCGATCAATTACCTGAAAATAAATATTTGCAAAGCTTAATACTCTTATTGGTTGAATTCACACTTTATCTGGCCTCTTCATAAATCCAGAAGATATCGAGCTTGCATCATTTAACTCAAAACACAATAATCATACACCTCAAGATATGAGAGATTAAAATACAAGTTAATGGAAAGTGAATCGAGAACACATTTTCGTAACAAGTCATATCATAACGAAATTTTAAATAACCCAATGGAGGTCGATGATTTTGTTAATGGCACACATCAAAAGTACATCTAACCTTGTAAGCCGAAAAATTTAGTTCATTTGGTCTTTAAGTTGGATGTAGAATCATCTGCGGAGATGCACAATCGAAAAGTGTAATAAATTTATTGTTGTATAGATTAAAAATCCTCAAACTAAAAGCTCTCCGTATGTCGGCTTCAATTATCTTATTGGATTGATAAAGCACTGCACCTGTAAATACAAGAACCACACAAACATTTGACTCAATTACTTTGGTTATCATGATTTCATACACATCTAACTATGTCATATGTAACAGTTAATCGATATTGTACACCGACAGGAAATTAGTATAGTTTCTGGTATCTACTTACACGTTCGTATTAGACAACTAATTATCAAGTATTTGAAAATATCCTGCATAATTTTAAGTTACACCATTTTCATGTATCTTTAGTTTGAAATGAGAAAAAATTGTGAATCGAGGCACACATGTTTTATAACACAATTCAAAGTCAATTATCTTTTTGCGACAACTCAACTCCAGTGTAAAATTTGCTACACTATATAGGATCAATTTTCGGAAAGCGCGAAGTATTAAGCTGGATGAAAGGCATACATTATACAGAAACAAACATGAAATGGGAAACGTCCTTTATGAGGCAGGCTCACACACACACACACACGCATAAACATTTAACCATTATACATAATTATGCGAACACTGGTTGTGCAGGCGGTGACAGCAAATATTTAAATAAATAAAGGAAGTGATCTTGATATAAAAACACGATCCATAATTAACATAATCTTGCCAGTATAAACTAAGTATTGTACAATGTAGGAAAGGCAATTCATCCAGTTACATACGGACGGTACCATCCTATTATTCCACATTCTTTGACCAAATATATAGTGGGTAAAGGGCGTAATACCGGCTCCTACTGATGAGTCGCCAGTAATCACGAAACGAATGTGCACGAGGTTAGACGTTCCGTTCATGCTGTCTTTGGCTGATCCTTTTGGTCATAGTTGAACTAATTTGTTATTAGGTGCGTAACACCTAATAAATAATTGCATAATTCATCTAGTTGATCGGTTTCGTCCGTATTGCGAACTCTTCACGTAATGTCCAGAATTTGCTGTTGAAAGCGATACCCTATAGGCTCCACCTAGATAAAATGCTAATCAAAAATCATTAGGTAGTATATAAGTGAAAATTGCGCGTAGCGCGCGGCAGGACGGCTCAGTCGTTAAGGCTAGGGATTCCGAAGCAGACATGCTCTGGTTCGAGCACTGTCTGCAGCAATGAGATTCCAATAAGGATAAAACCGGTCCACAAGATGAATTTCTTTCTCTCCATGTTATAATGTTTAGTGTATACTGACAAATGTATGCAGATAATGGGACTAGTATTTACATGAAGATCGCAACATTGATTTAAATAAGTTACCAATTTGTTAGAACAAAAATTATATTTAGCGTAGAATTGTGAACTATACATATAACGGCTTCCGCTGTGCCTTAAAAATTTTTGGTTTTTGCTTTTAGAAACACCTGGAAACGCGTTTGATTTAGAGTGCGATATTTATAACCAATGCTTTTAGCCATTGCAAAAATAATCTTCCCTTTACCAGCTGCGTTAAATCTGAAAATTTGATACGAAAAATTATATAACGAACGCGAAATTTGTTATTCTCTCGAAGCCAATTCAATCAAGCGGAATACAGATCTTTAAAACAATCATTAAAAATAATCACTTGTTATAAATTATAAATGAATGTGACCAAAGCTATAGCTAAGTTGTAATTTTTTAACGCACGGACATTCGACAGATGATATTATAATCAAGTAAAATTTAAATCAATCTACCAGGTGTGAGAGCTATATTTCAGATTTTCAGCATTATTCATATATATATATTTTTATATATATATATATATATATATATATATATATATATATATATATATATAATTCAATGTGGTTCACGTAGGTGCGTTTGACTTGATGCTATAAAGATGCCCAATGTATTGTGAACCCGCTCAGTTTATTTAGCGATTATTAATTTTGAAATTTGTCAAAAATCGATATAGATAATAAGCTCAGCTGGCGTTCAAATGGACAACTGCTATTAAAATCTTTGAAATTTTAAAATTATTAGAAATAGCAATTTACACACATATTATGAAGCACAAGCGTACCTGAAAGTCTCCGCTGCTTAACTGAAACACAAGGCAGACAGCAAACGTGCCAGGAGTATGGTGCTTGCACTTGCATCTGAAAGCGTGCAAACCAACTTTTATTGTTTCGCAGTTTTCTAGTGACCAGTTAGCCCATCTAAAGAGAAGAAAAAAATAAGTCGCTCATAAGTGAATACGTAAACTAAAGAAAACTATAAATCGTTATAGTTATATATTTTATGTGGCACAGAATTAATATATCTGCAATAAAGTATTTTGTATTTCGTACCTAGTAGCAAATAAGAAAAGAGAGGACAAGAGAGATATGCCAAATTCAGCAGGAAAAAGTGGTATAATCTCATATGAACATGTTTGGCGTGCATACTGTCGACTCATCAGTAGGAGCTGGTGCTAAGCACCAAACCAAATATTTATTTTATCATGAAATGTAGAACTGTTGAACTCTGCATCCCCTTATACGTATTCGTATTAAAGGATTAATAAAATTAAATTCATATAAAGACTTCTGCAGTGCGAATTCAGTTAGTGAGACGGGTTTGAAGTGGCATTTTCGGACTTGAATTCTTTACATTTCCAGGAGCACCGATTTTTGTCATGGACTGATGGGTTTGTACTTATTCCTTCCTTTTGAAGCCTTCCATCAGTTGCTTATCTGTAAATGAGGTTAGAACCATATATTCCAACATTTTTTCCGAATTTTTCGAACTTCATTTCCAATCTCAGCTTCAGGGTTGAAACCATATTCACAGGAAATAAACAACTTGTAGCAAATTTGGGACAAGTGAGAACCCATCAAATAAGATCGAAAATCAGTGCACCTGAAATTGTAAAGGATTCAAGATTTTACTGACCTACGAGTGCTACCAATTGTCCCGCACAAGGAAATAGCGGTGAGTTTAAAAACACTGCGCAGTTCACATCAACTTTTTAAGTACGCTAGAATATTTTGTCCAAATTTCACACTTTTTTACGAAATATATAGTGGGTTTTGGCCAAAGTACCAGCTCCAACTGATGTGTCGCCCATGATCATGAAAAATTTGTGTACAGGAGGAAAAAAAATTTGTTCGTACTAAATTTGGCATATCAGTCTGGATCTGTTATATCAAATTTGTTACTAGGCGCACAATACTTAATGCATAATTACATCTAAACCATTAATCCGTAGATTTAAATCTAAAACAAAATATGCACATTCTCGAGCATACAAATGACAACGAATAAAAGATTTATTGTCCAGTTTCAGTAATGCAAAATAATTCGACAAAAGCTATATCATGCCAAGTCGTCTGTATTTAACAGAAATATTGCAAACACGTTATTCCATCCATCAAACTTAAGCATGCATTATTATGTCTCAGATAGAATTAAAATAAAATTTTAACTATTAGAAACTTGATGAACTGCATATAATGTTAAGGAATAGATTTACGTACTGTCGTCAACTCAGGAAAAATTTCTACCTTCCAATTTTGGGAGCATACATACTAAAAGAAATAATATAATTGTTACAACCACCCGCACAATCAATTAATGTTTAATTGTATTTTATATATATGGTGAAAGCTAAAAACAGCATATGTTCGTGACTGCACAAAAATTGTGCATCCGACATTTTCAATCGAGTACAATGTATGCAAGACTACCAGAGGTGAAAGCAGGAATATCTAATTTTGCTCTCCATATATATGCAATGCGGTTTGATCCTCGCTAGCCAGTTTGTCGTCGTACTCTGAGGATGATCATGGAATGTCGAAACGCGTCAGTGCGTTACGACTGGCGGTAGTTTTGTTATGTTGTTCGACGACTGCTTAAATACAATGGAATTGGTATTTACTTCAAACGCGCAAACTAGATTTGAATAATCAGTAAGAGTGATTTTTGAAGAAACAGAGGAGAGAAACAATCAAATAACCAGAGTCAAAATTCTACCATGGTAAGTAAACAGAAAGTATGTAAAATAAAATCCTTAATTAAGATATTATGTTAAAATAAATGAAGGTCTGAAGAGAACTTTGAGATACCTACCTAACTAATGATGAAAGATGATAATTAATAATAAGGATCATTAATAAGATTTTAAAATAATAATTTCAAAGGTAAAATAAGATAATTAAAAATAAAGAAACATTTTTGGATAATTGTACTTTAAATAATTTATTAACAATATTAAAACTATAAAGCCGCATATGATAATATCTTTATCCAGTATTCTTAATCGTATACTAGATTAAGTTAACGATTCCTATTCCTGCAATCGTAAAATTCTACCATTAAGTAGAGTTATATTCAAATGGAACCAGTGTTCATGTATAACATCATCCCTTGACCTAAATTCAACATTCTCTCTAATCAACCCTATTCTTTCTATTAGGACTACATATCATTATCCGACTAAAACATCAAAGCCAAGTAAACGTTTGTCACCGAAAGAGCTCACTGTAATAACAGTTATTTCAATCAAGCTTGCGAGCTTCATATAAATGCCAATCCAATTATATTTAAATTTCTCATCATAAACTAAGCATCGTATAATTTAACAAGGCAATTCAGTCAGTAGACTGTGGATAACTTTAATAGTTCCTAGTAAGGACCGAAACAGTCTATTGGTTAACTTTCCTTTTCGGCATTATACAATTCTTAGTTTATATTGACAAATGTATGTACAATAAAATTTTTGTCTTTATGAAGCTAGAAATCATGATTTAAATAAGTTTTATCACCGCCTGCGCAACTAATTTTCGTTTAATTATATAAACGTAAAATTCAATAATACTTTCCCACGGAATCCTGATGTCTTTTCAAAATTGACGGATTGGGGATGGATAGTTAGAACTTGAAATCTAAATAGATGCCGTGATGGCTCCACCTGAAGAAGAGACCAATTTTAACCATGAGTTAGTACATAACCGAAAATTGTTTGTATCGTGCGGCAGTGTGCCTCAGTGCCTAGAGTCACAGACTCCAAAGTAGAGGTGCTAAGTACCGCGCCCAGTTCGCGGCAATTTCTGGATATTACTGTAAGAGTTTCCAATGAGGAAGAAATCGATCTAAGGGATGAATAACATTTTCTACAGTATACGATGAGATAGATGTCTATTTTAAGCAAGAAAGCATTATTTAAGTAATCCTATTTAATTATATTTATATATGCAACACTGTTTAACAAAAATGATCTAAGTAACAGAAATATCCTGTTGCTAAAAATATTATTATTTGATTAATATTAATTTATTAGGGTAAAAATTCAATTCAATAAAAATAATGAATATATTAAGTTTTTCAAGTCAAGTTTGCGAGCTTGATATAAACAACAATCCCATTGTAGCCAACTAGTGGAATTAATCTTCAGTCACACGTATTGACGCGTTTCGAATTGCTGTGATCAGTATTAGAGCACTTCGGCGAACTGGCTAGCGAGGATCAAACAGCAATTCGTATATAATGAAAACAAAAAATTTGAAATGCGGCTCTCACATTTGTTAGTCTCGCTTACAATTTACATGACAAAACAATCGGCTGCACAGTTTTTGGCTTTCTCTATGTGTGAGCTTGTAATATTTGTTCGTAATACCATTATTATTGACCATAATATTAAGACTAAACTAATAATTTTATCTAAAATCGTCCAACTTTTCTCTAAATCCAGTTTGCAAGCATTAAGTAAGCACCAATACCATTGTATTTTACCAGTCGTATAACATTGCGAAACTACCATCAGTCACACGTACTGACGCGTTTTGACCTTCCATGATCATCATCAGAGTACGACCGCAAACTGACTAGCGAGGATCAAACCTCAATGCAGTCAAATACAATGTATGCGAGACAACTAGAGGTGAGAGCAGCATATCTCATTTTCTTTCCTATATATATATATATATATATATATATATATATATATATATATATATATATACCTTTGATGATGATCATGGAAGATCGAAACACGTCAATGCGTGTGACTGGCGGTAGTTTGGCTATGTTGTTCGACGACTAGATAAATAAGACGGAATTGGTGTTTACTTTGATCTCGCAAACTTGATTTAAAGAATTGTTACTACCATCCGCACAATCAATGATTATTAGATCGTCCAACTTGAATTAACTTTCATTAATTTGGAATTAATTTATTTCAACAATTTCTTGATCCTTAATGTTATACCTCACTACATATAAACTATAGCCATATTTTCACTTTAAAATCAACCAAAATTCCATATGATGTATTGCAACCACATTTAAATAACGATTGATAAGATTAAGTCACGCAGATATTTGCTTTATTTTCTTTTATGTGGAATTGAAGCCTAATAAATCGTTTGAAATTATTATTTCGCAATGTTCAACGTGGGTATGTTCAAATAATCTATCATTAAATTGATCCTTCAAAAAACAGCTGTTTCTCGCCAAACTGAGAAATGTGTATCCTGCCAAAACTCTTCTCAATTCAGCAATGCAATACGGCATGTTTTATTTATTTTCCAAACTGCTTCAACTCTGGAAGACAATTCGAAGCATTAAACCACAAATATGCCTAAGTCAACATACTTTATGATCAGCCTCGGACATTTTTAATTTATTTTCATGAATTCAATTGTTTTGCAAACATTTTCAAAATGGCTGTAAAACATTAGTTCATAATCCATAATAAATAAAACACTAGCGTCAGTCGTTTTACGGCTCATTTATTGCTAAACTTGTTATAAATTTCAGACAGAAATTGTAGCGACGGGAGTCAAAAAAGCGAATAGAACGAAGTTAAATTAGTACGTCAAACAATTGTCATACTCTGCACGTATCATTCACGATCGCGTATGGTGTGAGAACAGCCTTCATAAAAATAAACAGTGTTCACATATTTTCAACGTTTGTGAAATTGGAACTCCTAATCCACTTTTATTTCTATCAGCATAGCATGACATGTAATCCAGCGAAGTAATCAACAAAGATTATTTGAAGAACGTCATGTAAATTTGGACCTATGTTGCCAGAAAAGGCACCTCAAATTTACGCAAACGAGAAACTGCGAGGTTATTCTTGAATAGCGCTGACTTAACAATAACTGCAACAAAATGAGGTATACAAATCTTGTGTCATTTCTACTATGTTTTATAGCTCACTTACTTTAAAATAAGCATGCTAAAATTTCGCATGGTTAGTAAAGTTTACCTTCATTTAAAAAAACTTAAACCAGTTATTCTTTAAATCAAGTTTGCGAGCTTGAAGTAAACACCAATTCCATTTTATTTAACCAGTCGTCGAACAACGTTTTATAACAACTGCCAAACGCAACGCACTGACGCGTTCTGACCTTCCATGATCATCATCAGAGTACGACGGCAAACTCACTATCGAGGATCAAACCGCATTGAATTTATATGGAAATCGAAGAAAGATATGCTGCTCTTGCCTCTAACAGTTTCGCATACATTGAACATGTCTGGAAATGACAACTGAATAATTTCTATACAGTCACTAACATTAACTGTTTGCAGCTTTTGCCCCATATACATATATAGGAAATACAATTTAATAATAATTGATTGCGCGGGTGGTGGGAGCAATTCTTTCAATCAAGTTTGCATAGAAATTGTGTAGCCGACATTTCCATTCAAGTTCAATTTATGCGAAACTGCTAGAGGTGAGAGACGCTTATCTAACTTTGACTTCTATATGTATTCAATGCGGTTTGATTCTCGATACTCAGTTTGCCGTCGTACTCTGATGATGATCATGGAAGGTCAGAACGCGTCAGTGCGTTGCGACTGGCTGTTGTTTTGTAACGTTGTTCGACGACTGGTTAAATACAATGTGATTGGTATTTACTTCAAGCTCACAAACTTGATTTAAAGAATTGCTCCACCACCCGCATAATCAATTATTATTAAATTAACCAGTCGTATTTGATGATTTCAGGATTTTTTTTCTTTTTTTCAACGAAAGCACCGTTCTTATTCTAAACGGAATTGCTTATCGGTTACTCGTGTCAGATGCGATAGCCATAGATCTACGATAAAAGCATGAATGTTGCAATTACGCATTTTGTGGTATTCTTTAGCATGAAAATACATTTGAATATCATATACTAGGCGGTAAACACACAACGTTTTAATAATACCATTAGACACTATTTGTTCCGGAGAACTAATATATATGGAATTATGTATTAGGTTTTGCGCACCTAGTAACAAAATGGATTAAATAGGACCAAGTCATCATTAACTAAATGTATAATCTCATGTGCACATTCGTTTCGTGCTTACTGGCGACTCGTTATTAGGAGCCGGTATTACGCCCTATGCCTGCAATATATTTGAATGAGAAATGTAGGACAGGTGGACAGTACAATCTCCTAGACGAATGTGTAAATCAACAGTAGTGGAGCTAACTTCATATAAAGTCTTCGACAGTGCGACTTCAAAGCCAACTAACTGTATACAAGATATATTGAACCTATAAAGCGTGCCAACATTACGGCTGCTGATTGGGTACCTGATGCCATAATATGGTTGCCGAATAGGCACATGATACCAGTGCTACGGTTGTCTAGCTGGCACATGATACCAACACAATAGATTATAAGATATGCTAAATTTCACCAAAACTGAGAATTACGACTACATCTGAACACCTATTACTCCAGAAAGCCCATAATCTCTGGCCTCTATCACTATCAATTCTCACATTCCGCAGTAATCATAACATCATTCAATTAAATAAATAACTGTTAGATAGTGTCTATGGCGAACTAATATACATGCAATTGTGTGTTATGCGTTGCGCACATAGTAACAAATTATTTCATCACGGACCGGAAGGATAAAACAAAGTCAGCGGGAATGGAAAGTATAATCCCAATTTCACAAAAGTTTTGTGCTTATTGGCGACCCATCAGTTTCAGCCGGTACTGCGCCCAATATTCACTATATATTTGGTTAAGCAATGTGGGAAAACTGGACGGAAGCAAGTGTTCAAAATATGTTGATATTCCCAATTTTGGTTACATTTAGCCTATCACGATAACAATGGTGTTGGTATGCTTTACAGTCTCCGTATATATTACCTAAAGTGAGTTTCCTTTAATTCCGCATTGTCGAAAACTATATATTACAGTTAAATACTGTTTGTTGCGGAGAACTAACATATATGCAAGTATGTATTAGGTGTTGCGAACCTAGTAACAAATTAGTTCACTTGTAACCAGAAGGATAAACCAAATGCAGCATGAACGGAAAGTATAATCTCATGCCCATTCGTTTCGTGCTTACTGGCGACTCATCAGTAGGAGCCGGTTTTACGCCCTTTAACCACTATATATTTGGTCGAAGAATGTGGAATAATAGGACGGTACAATCTCCTAGACGAATGTGTAAACCTGCAATAGTGAAGCTAACATCATATAAAGTCTACGACAATGCGACTTCAACGCTAACTCACACTATATAATATATATACCGAGTCTGTAAAGGATACTAACACTATGACTATTGTGTTAGTAACCGATACCAACTTTATGGTACCGAAAAGTTGCATGGTACTAACTATATATGATGTTAACATCATTACTGCTTGAATATACAGTACACCTACTTATAAGGAATTGTACCGTCAACCTGTCACACATTTGTCACCAATATATTTAGTGGGTATAGGGCGTATTGCTGGCTCCTACGGATGAGTAGCCATTAAGCACGAAACCATTCGTTCATGTAGACTTTGATTTACATATCTGGTCCTATTTGAACTAATACACCACTCTGTCAGTTGTTATATTCACGCTCCAAGTTACTTTTTAAAATGAAACAGGTGTTCAGCGCAAGAATCGTTTTAGAAAACGTAAAGCGCTTATTATTAAACGAACATTGGTTGCGCAGACGTTGATAACAATTAATTTTAATCAAGGTTGAGATCTTGATATAAGCATCTGGCCCATTATGTACATACATTTGTCAGTATAAACTAAGTATCCTATATTGCAGATAAGAAAATTCATCCAGATGACCGGTTTTATCCCTATTGGGAACTCATGACATACTATACATAATTTGTCGTGAACAAGGTTCGAACATGGGCACGTCTGCTTCGTAATATGGTGCTCTAGCCAGTGAGCCACCCTGCCGCACACTGCCCAAAATTTAAATTATATACTAACTAATGTTTCTTAGTTAGCCTTTGCTTTAGATGAAGTCTGTAGGATATCCTTTTAGACCTAGTGATCCAACTAACCGCAAAAGATCTTTCATTGTAAAACAGTCAATCAGCTACCTGGGGAAATGTTATTGAATTGAACATTTAAATATTTAAACGACAGTATGTTGGCTTTGTATTTGTGGACAATCATCGGTGCAGCAGTACAGTATAATTTATCCAATTAAGCAAAACTTTATGGATTGTTTAGGGAGAACACCTATTTTGATCCAGATAATGTAATTAGAAAGCACATATATATGATATTTTATTTAACTAATCACATAATTTAGCATAATAAAATACAGGATTTGTGTTCATTTCAAGTCCACAGATCTGTTAAACTGTGAGATTTATGCTTTGTTAAATCCAGTGAAAATAGATTCAGAGCAAATTATTCACTAATCATGGATGCTACTTTCCCTGTGTCTAGAAACTAATTGATTATAATGCAGAATCGTCAAGTAATAATAACATTATTGCAGTAAAGAGGCAATGACTAATTGAGACCAAATTTGCTTACAGAACTAGTGAATAAAAAGAATAATTCTCCAAATATGGAAGCATAAAACACAAAAGAAATTTTAAAGATATTCAAATAAATATTGATAGAATAGAAATACAAATACAGTAAAGCGAAATTCGAAGGGAGAATGCGTAACCTTTAAATCACCTTTATTAAGACACAATATTAAATTGACTCTGTTACCGCTCTAACAGGCTTTCACGGTTCAACTATCCCACATTTCTTTACCAAATATTTAATGGGTTATGGCTCCTACTAATGAGTCGCCAGAATGCAAGAATCGTATGTGTAAATGAAATTACACATTTGTTCATGCTGACTTTGGAAAATTCTTCTAGCTTCATTCGAGCTAACTTGTTATTAGATGACGTTCACTTCCAAGCTATACATTGCTTAGTTTATTTTGAAAAATGTATGAGTATAATGGGTCAGGTGTTTATATAAAAGTCACGACATTAATTAAACTAATCGTTATCACCAACTGCGCAGCCAATGTTTCATTTAAATATATAAATTTTCAATTAAATATCACATCCCCATGAAGTATGGTGTCTGCTTTATAATAATAGATTAAGGATATTTTGCTTCAACTTTAGGTCCAAATGTATTCTATATAGGCTCCACGTAAAAGGAAGGCTAACCAAGTAACATTAGTTAATGTACAACTTAAAATTGTATGTAATGTGCGGCATAATGGCTCAGATGTTATAACACAAGATTCCGAAGCAGATGTACCCAGGTTCGAGCCCAATTCGCAGCAAATTCTGGACAGTATGTGATGAGTCTACAATAAGAACGAAACCGGTCTACTGGATGAATTTCCTTTTCTACACTATGCAATGCTTACTTGATGCTGTGAAATGTATATATATATATATATATATATATATATATATATATATAATGGATCAAGTGTTTGTATCAAGATCGCAGCCTTGATTCAAGTAATTGTGACTAGATAAGCAATAATTTATACAAAACTGCATAAATGGTACATCTTAACAACAAGAAATTTATAACTACTATAAACGGTTTGCATTTTCTCGTGTATTACACACCAAAATATGAACATTCAAAAGTTTTGAATTATGTCCGTATTACAATCTTTTGTTGCTTTAGCCCAAAATTCTCATTATGTCAATCGATTCTTAATAAAAGTTCGTTTTGTAAAAAAGTGCTGAAAGTAAATTTTATATGCAAAAATTGAAAATTGAGATGATGAATTTTATGTCAGGTTAATAATTAACAAAAAATTTTTTACTAAAAACTGGATCACATATAAGTTTTGAAGGTAGTGATTTATTTAACACTGTACAATTGCTACTTACCCGTTCATTCCATCTAGTTTCTGACAGAACACGTCTTTTTCATTGCTCTGTTAAAATGGCAAAAAGAGAAACGACATTATGGCTTCTAAATCATAAATGCCAAAAGCAACGTTAAATTGATTCCTCTACTGTGAATAATTAAAAAGGCATTCTGCGCCTTGAAAGTAGCACTGTTTAACGTCCTTGGAAAATCAATTTTACAACTAAGTCAATAATAATTAAAAGCAGATTTTCGAGATGCTAAATGCAATTTCATTGCATGCGCCGATTATGAATGGTTCTAAAATGTGTAGCATACATGCAGAATCAATTATTACCAAAAGGCTTTATTGCGCTAAATTATCGATTCTGAATGAAGCTGTAGTTCGAATTATAGGCACAGCCAGGCATCGATAGATTGGATGTCAGCTTTAACAAATGTGACGCACCAGACAAATTTATTGCGCACCTATGTGCATATTCGAATAAAAGTTTACGCATTCTTTGTGCAGTTCCTCGTAATGAATAATACGACAAATCGAAAGTTTAGCCACTAATTCATAAATTACGCATACCAATATTTTACTTCTATTAATTAATCGAATTTTGTCAATAAACTGTGCACATTTAAAATTGTATTCTTCTGTATTAAATATTAATTAGAATTTAAATGTTTGTTTCGACAGAGCTCCCAGTTCTGCGATTCTGCTTTAATGGGCATTAATATAGGCGCACAAGCATTTACACACGTTGTGACCCTAAATCGCAAATAAGGGTATATATTAGACAGTGAAAAAGTCTATCGTAGTGTTTTTACCTAAAAATGTAACAGTTTATTAATAGCATACGCGTATTACTGCAATGTGCAAAATATCAATATAATATAATTAAAATCCAAAGCACGGTTCCAAATTTACTTTATAGGAAACGAAATTTAGGTATTGTAATATACTGACAGACACACATAATAATGATAAACACTAGGTCATAGAGAAGAGAAAAAATAAAGCTTAAAAATTATTATACTTCAAGATGAGGATACTGAGAATAAATATGAAATTTAAAAATGCTCCATAAAAGGAACGAGTTTGACGAAAATATACGGAATACCGGCCAGAAAAACAGACGTATATTAAAATTAAAACACACTCGTATACATACATATATATATACGAGTGTGTTTTAATTTTACTCGTATATATATATATATATATATATATATATATATAGAGTGTGTTTTAATTTTACTCTATACATACATATATATATATATATATATATATATATATATATATATATAGAGTATGGAGGTTCGATTTTGTTATACATGTCATTAGTTTAATCTTAACAAAGCATAGAATAACAAATGAAATCCTTCTGTTCGACAATGGCTTAGTCATTATTCTGTAACTCTTACTATGAGTGGAGATCAGGTATATCAACATTAAGTTCAAATTTATACAGCCTACACCAAATAACCTGAACCAGTGATCTTATCTAAGTCAGCTTATAACAATTTTATTACTGTATATTTTTCAGTTAAATTACTTATTGACAATTCCCAAATACACAGGTAAGTTAATTTTTTATCAATCCCGCCAGTTATTTACGTGTGAACCGCGGTCCTTATAACTACAGAACACTAGTCTCCAACAAAAACGGACAGACAGAATAAATTAGAATCACTTTAACAATTTTTTACATTCACCTTTATGTTCATCGTCATTTTTAACCTACATGACCATAACTGATCCACTTTACAGTATTTTCCAGACGATAAGCCACACTTGAAAAACTCAATTTCCCTTAAAAACGGCAATGCACCTTGTGTGTGACTAAAACCTGGCGTGGGAGAAATATGAAAGGAAATGTTTTAATTAGCTGAAACACTAACTGGTACACTTCCGATCTGCTGTACTTTATTTCCTTATGAAATTTTGTTAGCAGTTATGTTAAAGATCACCGCCAGTGTTGTTGTACCTTTCGCCAATCTTTGGATACTTGATTTTTTCCGCATTGTGCTTATGCGAAACAATTGATAGCAATCGTAGGTTGGTAAAATATGGGTCCTTTACATTTCCAGTTACACAGTTGTTTTTTGGCATTGGTTGATGAGTTCTCATTTGTCCCTTCACTATGAAGCCGCCCATGAGCTGCTTGTCTGCAAATGACGTCGAACTAGATTTTCTGAATTTTTCATTTATAAATGTGAAATTAAAACGAATGGCTCAAATATCAGAAAAATATATTCATAGGAAAGATACCCATTCAAGTATCCTCCTGAACTCCTGCTCTAATCACTCGTTTGGGATGAAAATAGGCATTCTAAAATCCATGAAAATAAGATTTCTTAAATTAGTGGACTTAAAATATAGGGACAAAGAACTGATTGATTTTAAAGAAATATTCAGGATAAATGGCTATTCGGCAAAATTAATTGATAAAATCATAAACAAGACGCTATGGAGATTTAATGGGAAAATAAACCAGGCAAAACAGGTAAGAGATTTTTTAAATTTTGTCGGAGTGCTAGCTTCATATATTCCAATGCCGCGTTTTGCGTATGCGGGTAGTAGCATTGCACGAGCAGTTTCACAAAGATCCGATTGATCACAATTTCCAATTTTGTTTTGTCTTTGATCGGGTTGAGTTCTTATTCGTCCCAATGGAAATGCGATTCTATCACATCTTTGTTTACTGGCGACGTTCTGGTGCCTAATTTCCAGCACCATCCTCAGGCCACTATACACAGCACAATACTTACAATAGCAGATTTAAGCAAATGACATTTGCTTAAATCTGCTTAAATTTGCTTACATTTTTGAACCATGTACAGGCTCGGTACTTTGAAGACCATTGTGTGGTACTCTTTATGAGGTTGTTACACATTATATATATATATATATATATATATATATATATATATATATATATATATATAGACTTGGCTTTGATGTCTAATTTTCGAAGATTTTCTACGCAGTTAATTTCTCTACTACAGGTAAACATATTTGTATAGGAGATTGTAACTTTCAATTGTCCCACATTCCTCATCAAAATATATAGTTGGTAAAGGATGAAATACAGACTCCCACTGATGAGGCGCCGGTACGCACGAAACGAATGGGCACATATGATTATATCTTCTGTATAAACTGCCTTTGGTTTATCCTTATGGTCACGTTTGAACTAACTTGTTAATTCACTATTGTATTGTTGGAGTTATACGAAATACATATTAGTTAATGTTCAACACTCGCAAGTGTTACGTTACCTTACTAGAAATAATCTCATTTGCAGAAACTGACCAAATATACTGTTAAATAACGTTGATTTCGTACACTTACAAACATGAGATATTTTTTATTAATGCTGTTTTAACAAACACTCAAATGCATATAATATCATATGCGTGAAAATCTAAATAATAATAAAAAATGCAATGACTGAATGTTAATTTACCGTTGTAAGCTTCAGACTAATTATTTTGAAACTGTATAATTAAGTTCGATATCATTGGTTAGGGAGTTGGGTAAAGTATACAGCCACATTCGAGGCAAATTTATGATTGAGTAAAAGTGAACAAAAGGTTAGTTAAACAAAAGTCATTAGTAAGATATGATTTAAAAATATAGGAAAGCTATATAAGAAAATTAAGAAAAGTATCTAATGAATGAACGATCATTGCAAGAAAAGGTGATACATAGTATAAAAGTTCATTAATAAAGGCTTAGCTCAAACACAACGTCATTTGGGGAAGTGGTATTCTATTAATGAATTAAACAATTAAATAAGCATTGATTACGCTGGTGAGTGATAAATACTAAGTCACGGTTGCTAACACGGCTAGTTGAAAATTAAGATAAAAAGCTGTTAAATAGGTTTCCCTGAAGGAAAGGATACCAAAAACTAAAGCTTGGATATAACTGGATATAGCATGTAGTATGAGGTAAAGGTGGCACATTGGATAGTTCCAGACTCCGAAGCAAATGTGGTCAGGTTCACGTCCTATCCACGGCAAAATTATGGTTTGTTTAAAGAGTTCCCAATAAAGACGAATCCGATCTACTGGATAAATTGCTTTTGCTACGGTATACAATGCCTTTTGTATACTGGCTAATGTTTATATAATGAAACAAATAGTGGTTGCGCGGGCGGAGAAAACAATCATTTAAATCAAGGTTTCGATCTTGATGTAAACATTCATTTGTCCGTATAAACTAAGCAATGTATAATATAATAAAGACAATTCATCCAGTTGATTGGTTTCGACTTGTTCGGAACTCTTCAAGAAATGTCCAGAATTTACAGCGAACAGGGCTCGAATCTGGGCACCCTGCCGGTCTTTATTTGACAAAGCTAATGAAAATCAAAATTGTATGCAGATATTTGATAAACACTATCTTATTTTGCCACTAGTAGCATAAAAATGTTTACGAATATGTACGGGACGATGGTTGAAGTGCATATATATTAATTTCTGCAAGTAATTTGGGCCATTGTGCTAGTCTATAGCTAGATTGGTAATAAAATTGTTGTGATATTTCCGTGTGTGGTCACATTTCCTAACGTACATTGCCATATGTTTATTTAATGTGAATAGCGGCAGCTTGTGAAATTTGCATCAAATGGTAACTCTTAATGTGTTTACAGTATGTTTATATATATATACGGAGTGCGTAAATTGAATTGGTTTCTTTACATTTCTAAAAAGTTTAAGTATAAAAGGTATCTTTTGTGCATGTTTTAATGTCACATTCGAGGGGAAAGGGGAAAAAAGATACCTTTCATACTTAAATTTTTTATAAATGTAAATCAACCAATTCGATTTACGCACTCCGTGTTCGTCATTTTCATAAATAAAGGTACAGCCTTTCACTCAGGTGCTATTCCAAATTCGTCTAACCTTAAGAAATCACTTCAGAATCTCCTACCTCATCGTACTGTTTTTCAAAATAGTATGCATTTAGTTTTAAACGACAGAATGCAGTTTATTTTCATTTCAAATAAAAAAATCGGTTGATATCTAATGACCTGGATACAATTTAGTGACCTCACTTAACTACCTGGTTTCAACTGGTGCTTAAGCTTAGTCGAGGCCCAAGGCAAAGCACGTTTCAGTTACGCTTTACAATTAGAATAAAACTAATCTACTTCAACCTTATTTTAGATGTGTCAAGTAGCCAATTTCACTGAATAAGAAAGCAGTAAGTGGTACCTACCACATGGTAATAGTACGCATTAAAATTTCATGTTAAAACCAGAAAATATGTTGCTATGATTTTAAGGCTTATTGGCATTTTAGCACCACGTTGTGCATATGAAAGTAAACAGTAATTATTCACTATATGACACGTACAAATAAAGGTCATCTGAAAACTGTATAATTACTTAAATAATCAAATCGCTAAAAGAATTTAAATCCACTTCAACTAGTGATATGGGGACTGTCCTACAATGAACAATCTACATTGTTTAAATGAACTAAAGTTGGAAGCCATTATCGCATGGTAATAAACGAATACTTAAGTTCAATTAGCAGGTTCGAGATGTAGGAGAGGAGCTTCATGGCTCTGAACCAAATAGTCGTGTTTTCGATTCTCGCCTTCCACTTTCTTGTCTTCCACTAAGTAATTCTCTAATTAGGACAATGGATTACATTTGTTAACTTACTTAATTTAACTGTTGTATCAACATTGAAATTGTATGGATATTTAAAAAAGTGCAAGTTAAAGATTATAAACGACCGGCGGTTTACGGAAGTTGCCCGTTGCAATAATCTCTCTCCGAGGTTAAACAGAATAGGAAATGTGTGCATAACAAGAATAAAAGAGAATTTTGTAAGGGATAGTACCGCAAATAATTCCAGAATTGATCAAGTGATAGTAAAAATCATAATGCACATATAAACTAATCTTAATCCAAAATTTTCAATTATTCACTGGAGCTAGTTTCCTGTCTTGAATCATACACTCTTCGCTAAGTGATATCAGTAAGTGCTGCGCACCAAAAGCAGCTTAGCTTTATTTTCATCGCCGTTTAATTCCATATCTCCCATCTGGACTTAATTTTTAAAAGGTTCCGCAATTAATCTTACTGATCAAATGAACATCGTCATATGTCGACAATCATCCTATTTAAAATCAAAATATGGCCAGAAGGTTAAAGACAGCATGATCGAAAAGTATATTCTCGAGCACATTTGTTTCGTACTTAGTGGTGAGGAATGTAGGAAAATAGGACGGTACAATGTCCTACACGAATTGGTAAACCTGTAGTAGTGAAGACAACTTCATATAAAGTTTTCGAGAAATAAATATATATATATATATATATATATATATATATATATATATATATATATATATATATATATATATATATATACCGAGTCTGTAAAGGATACTAACACTATGGCTATTGTGTCAGTACCTGATACCAACACTATGGTTGCCGAGTCGGTACATGGTACCAACACAATGGATTTCAATGTATGCTAAAGTTCACCAAAAATTGTGAATTACAACTATTTCTGAACACCTGTTACTCCAGTAAATTCATACATCCTGGCCTTGATCGATATAATTTATAAAATTTCGCGGAAATCATCACATTCAATTAAGTGTATAATAGTGAGATACTGTTTGTGGCGGAGAACTGATATATATCTAATCGTGTATTAGGTATTGCGTACCTAGTAACAAATTAGTTCAAATATAACTAGTAAGCACGAAAATATACTTTCTGCTTATGCTGTCTTTGCTTTAACCTTCTCGTCGTATTTTAAATAATACAAAATTGCATATATATTAGTTCTCCGCCACAAATAGTATCTAACATTCCTTTTAGATTTCATCAAACTGCATGACTTGCAAGATTAGATCTATAAACATGTTTACATCTCCTTGCAGTTATATGTTTTCCACCTTTTAATTTAATTAAGCGCTAGGTTTCACCAACAAATATGATTTTACAGTCCTTACATGTTATTCCAGATACACCCTTTGTACGTAAGTTTTCAATTTTTCCCCTTTAATTGGGAACTTTTGTGCAATTTGTAAGGAATAATCTAAAAATAGTTCGTATATTATATTTCGACGCTACCAATTTTAGTATACTGTTTTGCTTGAAGACAGATTTTACTAAATTCCTACGATCTTCTCTCATTTTATTGGAATTAAAGTACATCAAATTTTGAGTAAATTGAATTATAAAATCTGTTATTATAATTTCCATTAATTTTGAAGGGTGAACATTTGCACGGAATGCTCCTCGATATCTAATTAATTCAATCTGAACGTGCTTTATATCTGTCAATATAAGGCTTCTTATTTTCAATTAATTTAAGATACGGATTTTACTTTGATAAAATGTTTGCAAATGAAATTAAGAATGATTTCCAAGTACGTATTCTTCACAAAAATATCTCTCTAATTTCTGACTTTTTCTATTTCGTTTAACATTAATAAATTGTAAACTAGAGTTCATGCTTTTTATTAGTTAAATTTAAAAAATAGCGTATTGTCCCTCCACGGTTCGAAATAGCTTATACCTCATTCAAGAATCGAATCTAGAGTTTTGGCTTCGTAGGTTTTATAACTGAAGGATTTTTTCCGCGTAAATTGTAAAGATTTTCCTATTATTATTTCCGACAAGAACTGTCCCATCAAGCCATCTTCAATATTTTTATCGAATTATTTCTTAAATACAAAGAACAGAGAAGGCACAAACAGGCCAATCATCTGCATAATTTGCATAATAAGTAGTTTATTTCCTTATAATGTTAACAAGAGTTAGACAAAGAAGTGGCTGAAATGTTCCATTGCTTTGGATGCTGGTATATTTGTTTACGCTGATGCCACATAACAGCTTGCCAAACTATTAACTTTATATAGTTCAAATTTATTGATAACCTCAATTAAGTTGTATGCATTTATCAATATATGAGTATTTTCGTATTAAATGACATGGAAACTTTGACATTTTATACGTTTGGAAGCTCTGAACATTTGAAACAACATAAAATCTAAATGCGACTGTATCCTCTATGTTTCGGAGTGTTACCATGCATTAATCCAATTCATAATTAGCAAACGGAGTATTGATTATTAGATTCGCATCCCATAAGACCTCATTAGTAGGGTCTTTTAATATCACTATATGCCTCTATACAACATGGTCATTCATACATCCTCCATTTATAGCCAAACTGACTCATCAAATTCAGGGTATCCCTGGTGTTCTATCCTCGGTGGCAGATTTGCATCAGTAGTTCCGCAAAGATCCAATTGATCCCCATTTACAAGTACCCACTGAGTTCGTTTTCGTGGTGGCTGAGTGTTGATTCGTACCCTCACTCCAAAGCCTTCCACATTATTCTTACTAACCACTGGAAATGCGATTTGATTGTACGTAATTTTCAGTGGTAAGTACGAATGGTGATGAAACTTTCAGAGTGCGGGGATAATTCAGCTCCCAGCCACCACTAAAACGAACTCAATGCGTACTAGGAAATAGGGATGAATCGGATCTTTGCGGAATTGCTAGTGCAAAAATACAGCCCACGAAAGAAGACCGTGTATATTCCAAATTTTATATCACACTGCATAATTTAGAACAAAAACGTTCAAAAGATATTTCACTCATCGAAAACAGATGTTTCTTTTTCTCTTTTCAAACGTATTACATAGTTAACTCAACTTTGCGAATTTGGAATTCATATTTTTGTTTATATTTACAATATTTGTTTTTAAATACTATTGATTATATATATATATATATATATATATATATATATATATATATATATATATATATATAAGAGCGTACACGTATGACATAGTTAACTCAACTTTGCGAGTTTGGAATTCCTATTTTAGTTTATATTTACAATATTAGTATTTTAATGCTATTGATATATATATATATATATATATATATATATATATATATATATATATAAATAAGAGCGTACACATTGTATCAATATTTGTCGTGTCATAAAATTCAAAAAAACAGATTCTTTTCAAAAATAAAAATATTAAAAATATCGAGTAATTAATTTTATGCGTAAAAATGCGATTTTATTACACGTGATCACGTTAGCAACGCAAATAACTAACTAATTATCGGAAATATGATAAAGATTATATGTCATAACCTGTCTTAGTCATTACAAATATTTTAATGTACTAAATTTTATTTGTTGACATTTCGCCTACTCAAATGGTTCGGTTTACGAAAATATTTTTGTTCATTTATGAAAAACAGAGCAGTTAGTCACTTGATATTCAATATTTACAGGACCTTATGTTGGTTTTTTAGATCGTTCCGTTGCTTGAAAATTAGTTGTACCAGAAAACCATTTTATTTATTTAAATCAAGTTTTTGAGATTGAGATAAACACTTACCAAATAAAATATACATTATTAAATATAAAGTGAACATTGTATAATGTAGCATATTTAACTCGTCCAATTGTCTGGATTCGTATTAATTGGAAACCTTCAATAACCATGCGGCAATTTTCCGCGGCTAGTGCTCGAATCTGGGCTCTAACCATTGAGCAAGGCTCTTGCGGGTGCAATGTGCTTTGATTACACAGACAGTTGTCCTTTGCAAACGTAAATAGCAATGGTAGTCTAATATGAATATTCTATTCATAAACGTTGCAATGGTTGAGTACCCAAGCACCGTGAATATTTCTAACCAATGCAAAGCCATTTTGATACATTTAGAATACGTTATCAGTAGCCTTTGGAGTACACTTGAACAATCAAATCATCGCCAATCCTTGCATAGTAGAACTCATCTAATTTGTATTAATGAATTGTAATGTATAGCTATCAAAATGCAGTAAATAAAACTAAAAACATTTATTACATTGAAGCACGACCTTGTTTTAAATGTATGCTGAGAAACTCTGTTATAGAAAGTCATTTTACTCAAGATCTTCTCTTGACTGAAATGTCTTCCTCTTTATAATGAATTTGGAGAAGGAAATGTCAGTTGAAATGAGTTTGCACGAAGATATAATTCAACAGTTTACAATCGGGTTAGGTACAATTTACTTTTTTTATTTTTTTTACATCTAACAGTATCCGTACTTCACAGTTACCTTTCATTTCTTATTTTTACCATTAGTCGTAAAATCACACGACAATAGTGTTATCTTAGAAAACACTTAGGTCGAATATTGCAAAAATGTTTTTATAAAGCTGGGTTTAATCCAAAATAATATTTAGTTATTGTGTTTAGTAATGGGCCATATTTGACCAAACAGAAAGATTAAATATATAGTTGTAAAGCACCATACACATCAGTGTATGCGGTTGTGTGTTTCATAAAAGAAAATATATTTTGTACTGCTGTCTTAGAGCAAAAAAGATAATAAGAAATTAAAATATTTTACCGGCTATGAAACTGTAAAAAACAACTCTAAGTAGAAAACATTCTTATTCAACTCAAGATTGTCCTCTTAAAATAAACACCAATCTTATATATATATATATATATATATATATATATATATATATATATATATATATATATATATATATATATATATATTTGTCAATATAAACTAAGCATTTTATAATGTAGAAAAGGAAATTCATCCAGTAGACCGGTTTCGTCCTTCACGTTCTGACCAGATTTTGACACTGTCAGGGCTCGAACTTCGATACGCCTGCTTTAGAGTCTGTTTTTCAATCCCTTTCCGTGGCAAATTCGGAACAGTACGAGATTAGTTCTCAATGAGAACGAAACCGGTCAAATGGATGAATTTGCATATATATTAGTTCTCCGCCACAAACAGTATCTAGCTGTAAAACATTGAATTGAATGATATCAAGAATAACGCTAAATGTGATAACTAATATCTATCAAGGCCAGAGTGTATGGATTTACTGGAGTAACAGGTGTTCATAAATAGCTGTAATTGCCTATTTTGTTGAACTACAGTATACATTGAAATCAGTCATGGCGGTACCACGTACCGACTCGGCAACGATAGTGTTAGTACCATTTACCTTTTCGGTACTATAATGTTGGTATCGGGTACTGACAGTATATATATTATATAAGGTGAGTTAGCATTGAAGTCGCATTGTCGAGACTTTATATGATGTTAGCTTCACTGTTGCAAATTTACACATTCGTCCAGGAGAATGTACCGTCCTATTATCTCACATTCCTCACCCAAATATATAGTGGTTAAAGAGCGTAATACCGGCTCCTACTGATGAGTCGCGTGCAAGCACTAAACGCGCGTGCAGGAGATTATACATTCGTTCATGTTGTCTTTTATCTATCCTTCTGGTCATGATTGAAATAATTTGTTACTAGGTTCGCAACACCTAATACATACTTGCAAATATATTTGTTCTTCGCCACAATTAGTATCTGACTCATATATACTGGATGAATTTCCGTTTCTAAATTATAAAATATTTGGATTATGCGGACAAACATATATATATATATATATATATATATATATATATATATATATATATATATATATATATAAAATTGAACTGGCGTTTATATCATAATCGCAAACTTGATTTAAATAATTATTATTGATCGTTTAGTGAACATTATGTTGATAGTAATATAATAATATAAGGTTAATGCGAAAGACATTTTTGTTGCAAAGCGACAGGTTTTCTATATTAAGATGATAGTAGAATCGTTAATGACTCTATTTAAACAAATATGCGTCAGTAGTGGTTACGTTTCCGACAAATTAAATGGACAAGCCAAAAAAATTGAACGATAATTTTAGTTGCATGTCCTAAATGCGGGCATTCTACGCAGGTGTATCTCTCAGTGGAAAGTTCGTGACTATGATGAATCTGAATGAGTAAATATTAATCAGAAACGGAAGGCAATATTAAAAGCCGGGCACCACTTAATTTTTTACACAAACATCATGGTCATCAATCAATTTTTTACGTGGAAAATGAAGTTTCTCAATTATATTAATTGAATAAGCAGTGGTGAATTCATGTATTTCTTTTGAATATCATTATGTTTATAGTTTAGTTTTTAAAACATTTTATGGTTTCAGATAAAAATATTAAAGATATGAGTGAATGAGCGTGTTGGGACAATAATAATATATAAATACCAGTCCCATTTTATTTAACTGGACATACAGCATAGAAAAATTATCCCCGTGACATATATCTTTGCGTATCGATCTTCCATGTTCCTTTAAATCAAGCTTGCGAGTTTGACATAAACACCAATCCCGTCCTATTTAACTAGTCGTCGAACAAAATAACAAAATACTGCCAGTCGCACGCACTGACACGTTTCGACCTTCCACGATCATCATCAGAGTACGCGGCAAACTGAATAGCGAGGATCAAACCGCAATATATATATAATATACTATATATATATATATATATATATATATATATATATATATATATATATGGAAATCAATATTAGATATGCGGCTCTCATGTCTAGCAATCCTGCATGCATTGAACTTGACTGGAAATGTCGACTGCACAATTTCTTCTTAGTTACGAACATTAACTTTTTGCAGCTTTCGCAATATAAATTCATAAAAGAATTTTATGCGGAGTTGAGTTAGGCTGTGAATCCGTTTCGTAACTGCAATTTGGAAATTGAAACGGAGAAGTAATGCTTTTGTAAATGTGTTAACTCAAAGCGTGATTATACCGTGAAATGGGAAGGATCAATCAGCATTGCATATATATGGAAAGCAAAATTAGATATGCGGATCTCGCCTCTAATAGTCTCGCATACATTCTACTGGAAATGTCGGCTGCACAATTTTTATGCAATCACCAACATTAACTTTTTGCGGCTTTCGCCACATGCTCCTGTTCAGAACACGGCATCAATCTGACTCCAAAAGATAAAGTCGCAATTCATGAACGTATGAAATATATTAATAATTTAAAATCAGGAAACAACTTGCGTCGAAAATCATATTTAGGTTTTCTCGTGTCCCACATATAAATTTCGAAATTTTTTTCATCATCTTGCTTTCCGTCATGCACTGAGGGTGATTTAGGAACAGCGTCACATGTCAATACGTATAACTGATAGCTTTTTGAAATGTCGTGCGAACAATTTAATTAAATAGAATTTTTTTAAACTTAACATGATTTAAATAATAATATAAAACAAGCTACGTAATCGAGGGAAATAGAACTGCCAGATTTTGAGCACCAGATTCCGAAGCAGACGTGCTCAGGTTTGAGCCCTGTCCACGGCAAATTCTGGCCAGTACATGATGAGTTCCCAACAAGGACGAAACTGGCCTACTGAATGAATTGCCTTATCTACTCTATACAATTTTTAGTTTATACTGACCACAATGTAAGTACTTAATGTTTCAGGTGCTTATATCCAGATCGAAACCTTGATTATATTAATTATTATCACCGCCCGCGCAAACAATGTTCGTTTAATTTGTATAAAACGATGTCTACTTAAATGTTTATAAAAGATAATTAAAAAACCGATCTTTCAGTAAAAGATCAGATTTTTATCAGAAGATTTATACTTCAAATAACATTAAGTTGAAAATCAGTCTACCTAAAAGAAAAACGACACTTCAATAATCACAAAGTTTGTTAGCGATGCTTCAGCAAACAACACACCCATAAGTCGAGGAAGCTTCTAATTAACATGAAGCAGAATTAGTAGGAAGAATTGTTAATAATAGTTGTTATGAATTTAAGACGATTGAGGTGCATACTCCGTTCAGTATTAAGGTGTTTTAAGTAAATATAGTTGCCATTACATCTGTGGAATAGTATTCAAATCAATCGACTACCACAATATGCTTCCCTTGTTGAAAACCCAAACGGATATTCAACTATTTTGAAACGGATTTAAAAGTGTCATTCAGTTTTTATAAACTCACAACCTTGTTTTAAATAAATGTTACCACTGTCAGCGCAAACAATGAATTTTTATTTACATGAATTTTTAATTTATTTTGGCGTCTGTTCTATAATCACAGATTAGTGGTGGCTATTTAGAAATTTAGGTCTAACAAAATGCCATATAGGCAGCACTATGGCTGAAATTTGGGTGTAGCATGCAGCAGTGTGGCTCAGTGATTAGAGTCACAGACTCCGCTAGAGACTTGCACAGATTCGAGCCCTGCCCGCGGCAAATTATGGACAGTGTTTGAAGAGTTCCCAATAAGAAAGCAACAAGTTTACTGGATGAATTGCCGTTTATACATTATACGTATTGGTGTTAATATCAAGTAAATTTTTAAATATTTCCCATTCTTTTTTCATTCTCTGTTCAAATTTACGTTCCATATTTTTTTTGTGAATGTATATATATATATATATATATATATATATATATATATATATATATATATATATATATAATATGCATATATATATGCATATTTTCAATTTATTTTTGAAAAAATATAATCTAAGCATGTAGTGCAAAATACATTTTTTAGAGCCTAATGTCTATGTGAACACTGAATTCTGAAAAACGCATCTTGGCACATTATTCCTACAGTCAAAAATTTCTTTCAGTTTGTTCCCTATTCCGCTATTTAAACTACAATCACTTCCAACCAGTTGTTCATAAAAATAGGCATGTCAAATCTATTACGGAATATTTGTTGAGGAATAAGTGCAAACATGATAGTTTCATATAAAACAGTTAGATAATGTTTGTCGCGGAGAACTGTCTTTGGCCTATCCTTTTGGTAATATTTTATCTAATTTGTTACTAGGTGCGTAACACTTAATGCACAATTGCATATATATTAATTCTCCACCACAAACAGTATCCAAATGTTATATATTTAATTGAATGATGTCATGATTACCAGGAAATGTGATATCTGATATTAATCAAGGACAGAGTATATGGATTTGCTTCAATAACAGGTGTTCAGAAATAGTTGTAATTCCAATTTTGGTAACACTTAGCATACACTGAATTCCGTTGTGTTGCTACCGTGTACCGACTTGAAAACTGTAGTGTTGGTACCATGCCCTTTATCGGTACCATAATTTTGATATTGGGTACTGACACAATAGCCATAGTGTTAGTACCCTTAGTACATATATTATATACAGTGAGTTGGCTTGTAAGTCTCATTGTCAAAGATTTTGTATGAAGTTAGCTTCACTATTCTAGGTTTACAAATTCTAATAGAAGATTGCATCGTCCTATTTTCCCACATTCCTCACCAAAATATATAGTTGGTAAAGGGCATAATACCGGTTCATATTGGTGAGTCGCCAGTAAGCATGAAACGCGTGTGTACCAGAATCACAATTTAATATTGGTTTAAATAATTTCTTGAAAACAATTTCACGACCTAATGTAGAATTGGCTTAAATATTCTGTATTACTATTTGTATTTAAAAAAATAAGATTGATCTTCACAAACGTGAATATAGTCCTTATTTTATTAAACTTTTAATTACGAATTTAACATTGCTCAATATTGTATTTATAAATAATCGAATAAGTTTGTTATTAAACGCACATTGCTTGCGCGAGCATTGGTACCAAATATTTAAATCAAGTTTGCGATCTTCATAATAAAACCAGTCCCATTATGTACATACACTTCCCAGCATAAACTATGCATTGTATATTATAGAAAAGGCAATACATCGAGTAGACCGGTTTCGTCCTTACTGGGAAAGATTCAAGTACTGTCAACAATTTGCCATGAATAGGACACGACCCTAGGTACATCGGCTTCGGTGTTTGTTGCTCTAAACACTAAGTTTACCTTTAAGAAGAAACTGATATCATTACATTATAAACAATACAATTAAAAAAAGAATTGATTGCGCAGGTGGTGGTAACAATTATTTAAAGCAAGTTTGCGAGCTTGAAGTAAAGCCAATCCCATTGTATTTAACCAGATGTCGAACAACATAACAAAACTACCGCCAGTCGCAACGCACTGTCGCGTTTCGACCTTCCATGATCATCATCAGGGTACGACGGCAAACTGACTAGCGAGGATCAAACCGCATTGCATATCAGAGTACGACGGCAATCTAATTTTGCAATGCGGTTTGATCCTCGATAGTCAGTTTGCCGTCGTACTCTGATGATGATCATGGAAGGTCGAAACGCGTCAGTGCGTTGTGACTGGCAGTAGTTTTGTTATGCTGTTCGACGAATGGTTAAATACAATGGGATTGGTGTTTATTTCAAGCATGCAAACTTGATTTAAAGAATTGTTAGCACCACCCGCGCAATCAATTTTTGTTTAATTGTATTGTCTATATATATGTGTGTGGCGAAAGCTAAAAAGAACTAATGTTCGTGACTGCATATAAATTGTGCAACAGACGTTTCCAGTTTTTTTATGTTGTTCAACGTCTGGTTAAATACAATGGGATTGGTGTTTACTTCAAGCTCGCAAACTTGATTTTAAGAATTATTACATTATGTTGTTTTTGCTTATGGACAAAATAAGATCCTATATTAAGTGAAACAGAGTTTGAATCACTACTAATTTTTAAAATATAATGATGAAAGACAAATATGGCTCAATGTAACCCTTGTTGACGTTTGCTACCAAAATTGGTCATAGGCAAAGAAATATTTTTTGAATAAAGCACACTTGAATGCTTTACGACATTTGCCCGAACACTTTGATCGTGTTTTTCTTTCACCAGACGAAGTGTCTCACTTGGTCGCCACAGATAGTAGGCTTTTAAAGTGAATTATTTGATTTCTAGCTCATAATTTGAAATTTTCTCTGACAGAGATGCAAAGAAAATAATAAAGAGGGACGTTTCGACAAAGCTATCGCATTTGTTACAAGATGAACGAGTCACATATGCCGAGGACAAGCTACAGAGACGAGTTGGAACACAGAAACCTAGGTGTCCATAACACCCCAGGCACACAAACAAAGTAATCTGCTAAGGACAATTCTTTCAATGACGAATTCTACAACGCTTGAATTGGCTACATAGTTTGCTAAATTGCTAAAGTCGGTAATAAACCACTCATCAGAGTACGGTTTGAAAGTATCCCTCGAATCTGTTAAAAAAGTATACAACTGGAACTTGAAAAATCATTGCGTGTGTTCGTTTGATGTTGGATCATTATTTTCTAGTGTTCATTTAAAATAAACTGGGTTTGTCATTATTTCCGGGATAGTTGAAAAACCTTTAAATTGAGTAAGCACAGTTGGAAAGGTTATAATTTCTATATTCAATTCAATTTTAATGGTCAACTATACAGACAGAAAGAAGATTCAGGAATGTGTTCGCCTCTGCCTACATCAAGGTAAACATGCTTATGTGCATGTTGGAAGGAAAGAACATTGATTTATTAGGTAAAGTGAAATAATATTGCCTTTATGCTGTTGGTGTATTTCGTGTCTGTGATGCCAAAGAACTGCATCATAAATTCAATGGATGGAATCCGAATATTAGGTTAAAAATTGAATAAGAGGAGGATGAAATTCTAGCTTTTCTTGATGTATTGCTCAAACGTAGAACTGATGCTACATTGCGCGGATAAGTTTCAAATAAGAAAACAGATACAGCGTCATATTAACGTTTCAGTGGCTATAGCAAATCGAAATGGGATTAGTCTTAATTATGATATTGTATTAAAGGACGATGCGTATTTATTGTCCAGACTGTTTTCAGACCGATTTGTACTTTGTGCGTAATTCTCTGATCATGTATGTTTACCCAAAAAATTTTATATGCTGCTATAAACTTAACCATATAATACAACTCGCGTCAATGTCGGTACTTTTAGTAAAAATCAGGTGTATACTCTCTTAAAATAAAAATGTGAAGAGGCAATGAAGAGCATTAAAGACAGATTTCTTTCCGTTTTTTTGTCTATATATATTTTTAGTCAATTTATTTCAGATACCAACCAACATCAAACTTATTCAATCTGGTGCAGACAAAATTCCATTTCAATCTGTATGTAGATTTATTTGTAATTGAAACTAATCTCGTGGGCAATAAAAGGTAGACAGATGAAGTAGAAGATTGAATTCACGCTTGTCGGAGAGCATTCCAACACGGTTGGTACAAACTGAGATTGCTTTTTTACGTACTCCTACAACTACGTCAGTTCTGGTTTGTGGAAATTGTGACATAACAATAAAATAAGTAACAATCTTAATCAAGGCTGTGCTGGTAGTATGTTTACCTATTTGGAAGCTACTTTGATAAATCGACGTTGTCCAGACCTGTGAGAGTCAAGACAGTTTGTTATTCACTGACTCATCCATGGGGATTTCGAAGTCCATTACAAACCTTTGCTTAATTACACTGTGTATTCAACACATTTCAAAGACGAGTTGTCATTCACCTGCCCCCCATGGGGCTTTCGAAATCACATAAAAACCTACGATAAGTTAGTTTTCTGCTTCTTAAAGATTTTGGACTAATATACTTATTTTTGTACTTGTATTTGGACTGCTTTTTTCTATTTTAGCTCCCACTCCAATCGGCATTTAACGTTATGCACATTTATTTTACAATTGTGATTACTTTTAATCGGTTATATACAGCAGAAAATAAAGCTCATCGAATGGTGTGTGAATAAATCTTTGTTTCGCCTTCAATTCTGTCGACGCATATCTGTTCATGTGGACAATGCGTCAAGCCATCAGAAACATTACCATTTTGATTAAACAAAAATGTGTGAAAATATATATTTAGTTGAAGGATACTTCTCTAAATAGATGTCGTTTAGTCCTGGGTAAACAAAAATATTTATGAAACGACACCAACATTGGGATTTACTAACACAATTCGAAATAAATTTTCATGTATATTTCTTTTGTTTAAAAATTCGGAACCAGTATAATAGGTTACGGCTTTCTGTTAAAAACCAATTTCATTTAGAAGTTAATGCTTCAGAAAATTCTTTGACTAGATCATGCAAAAGCGCTACTATATAATGTATCATTTGTTATTTCAATTTATACTTGGGGATAAACGGTTGTAGTAGACGACTAATTAGATTTGATAGCGCGAAATATGAATAAGAATGGCGGAAATTCTCCGTAGCGTGAAACAAATAGCAAAGCAAATTTGATGCAGCGGCTATTCTTAAGGTCGAAAAAGCGCAAATGCCGCGCTTTAGGGTTCAACTGAATGCCAAACTATTATCAGAAAGGAGTCAAATCTTTAAAAGGCAAAGTGACCAAGAAAATACTGAAGACAGAAACAAAGCACCAGGAACAGATAATAAATAATAATTTTTTTTTTAAATTTGTTTACTATGGAGTGCGCATCGTGCTAGCAAACCCCTACTTATTTCTACGAAATGATTAAATGATGTCACAAATTAAATTATGGCTTCTGAGTCTTCTATAGAACACCTAGTACGGGGTTTAAGCTGACAAACTGAGTCTTCGGATAGACGAAATTGCCGACACTCAAGCTCTTCTAATTGACTCGTCATTTTGAATACAAATTCAATTAGTGTGCGGGGCCCAACGCATTTTAGCGTATATAATAAACAGTCACTATCTAGTGGACTCCAGCGGTGAATAAATTGTTTACATTTTGCATGATGAGTCACCAGAGCTAATAGAGTCTTAATAAATACCTCGTTCGTGTTGAAGGACAGTATGAAAGTTCGCTCCTTGTTCATAGAGTTAATGACAAATATAGGCGACAACACCTCTAGGCTTGTTCCATTTTCTGCATTGAACTCAGCTGAGTCGGGATGACTTGAACTGGAAGCGGCTGACGAAGGCTTTGCTCGCGGCCGAAAGTTGTCCGGCGGTACAATCGCTACAAGTGGATCCTCAAGTGGATCATCATGATCTGTTCAGATTTATTACATAAATAAAACACAACAGTAAGATAGTTTGTAGAGAGCAAATACGTAATCAGTTCAAATTCTAATAGACTATATAGCATAAAAATAATAGAATGTTGTTTTAAAATAATTTTTTGAATTTATCTGCAAACCATTTAAATGGAAATAATATTAGATAAAGTGAATTACTCAAACAGAAAATGATGGATCAGAAATCATTCTCCCAAATATAATATAAACATAGTTGATTGAATAAAAATATTAAATATTATTGTTTTTAAGAATTAAAATGTCTGTGAATTTAGTTAATGTATAAAAGTGATGAGCTGAGACGCCTTATACTTAAATTCCATAAACTTTCTACG